>VDFB02327136.1:0-15306 GCA_007258455.2 Sequoia sempervirens
ATCATTGTTGTGAATCACTTAATCTACGATTGCATTTAAAGCGAGTCAAATTGGATGGTTGTGGTTTAAAGCAAGGCGAGTAAATGAGATACACTAGATCATGGCACAAATTTCAAGATCGATGGCTCACATTCAAAGATTAGATTTTTGTCAATGGCTAGGAAAGTGGAATATTGGCATGAAAAATGATATGTCAACTCCAACTATAATCTTGCAAAGGAATGGAGGAAATAGACACCACCATTAATGTGAAGGTTGGCTAAGTAAGCATAAAGGGATTAAGCAAAAAAAAGGATGGAATTTAATATGAAACAAACCCTAGATTGTGTTATGCAAGAAATTTGCAAGGGCAACAAATTGGTTAGGGGTGCACAGCTCGAGAAGAGAAAGCTAGTCGATGAAGAAAGGAGGGACGATGGACATTAAGAGAGAAGGGGAATGAAGTAGAAGGAAATGGAGAAGGCAAGGGCTAAGCATGGACCTTTTCTCCAAGCGGTGGAGATTAGAAGGCACAAAATCACACTGCCATTTCAGATTTATTGTATTATTGAAGTCCTTCATGGGGTTTCATGGTGGACAAAGGATTTGTGGAGCAGAAGCAAAGGCTCAAAACCCCATCTCAGGCCTTTGGAGAATATTTGTGCAGGTATGGGGGTCTATCTTTAGTTGATTTTAAGCATACCCACCTGGTATTTGTGTACGTGTATCTATGCATTTGTGTGTTGAACCATATTGTGTGTATTGAGAGTGTTGGTTATGTATTATGTACATTGATTATAATGGGGGTAATCTATGGGAGTTTGTGTTTATACCCAAATAGTATCTATGAGTGTTTTAGAACTACAAGTGGATGATCTCACTATAAGTAAACTATACATATGTTTTATTGGGAATATTGAATTTATTGGGTAATTCATGTTGTTGCTAAAATTTGTAGCTTGGCCAAAAAAATTTACTACTAAGTAGTAGTTGCCATTGGAATTTTAGGCTCTATTTTGAGATAAGCAATTTTTGGGGAAGGTTGAAAACCCGTGAAGCTTGTTGATGTAATCTTTATGTTTTAGACTAAGATTAGAATTTTGGCTTCCCTCAACCATTCCATTGGTCTCTAGCTAAACCTTGTCCATAAGACATTGTATGGTGATTATAGTATTATCCATGAATGAATAGAGAATGGGGTTTTGTGTCCTTCTTGATCTCTAAATGCTAATAACAATAATTTATATGTGTTTGATAAATGATAACTAGCAAGAATAGTGGGTGTTGAAATACCCAGTTCAATACGAAAATTGAGTATCACACTCATGGCACTGTTTAAAAGTCATTTAGATTAATCTTGTTTTAAAATACCATGTTGTATTATCTAACTAGAAGACCCCATTTCATCATCTTGGGGCTAATAGATTTCTTGCTTGGGGGTTTGGCTAGAGCTCTCAAGGCTTCATGATGCCAATATGGTAGAGTGGAGAGCAAGTTTGATCCTTTGAGTTATATCACTATTGTTAGTTATCTTGTGGTTAGAGTTAGACATTGAACTTTTCACTTAACTAGATTTGCAACAATGAAGTGAAGCAAATATTAAGTGCAAACATTAAATTGTCATGTAAATGTGATGTGTTTTGTTTATGAATAAATTATCCTTGTGTCTATCCATATCGAGCTTTCAAACCTCTGACTTCACCTAAGTGGGTGGCAGCTGACAGTGAAACTATATGGAGTAAGAGGACCCTAGAAAGGGTTGTGTACCCACTCTTATATTCTATAATTAAAGGATTAAAGGCATAAGATGAATTTTGTGGAGCGATCTTTGAACCTAAGGGTTATATTCCTTGTGTTAGTCAACCAAGTGTTTGATGGCTAAATTGTCTTGAAGATTGAATATGTGGACTGTCTTATTACCCTTTCATACAGTAATCTTATCCATGTTATATGGTGTCCTTTGTATTATGGGATTGAAACCACAACTGCAATTATAATCATCTATTCCTAATATGATATGATTACTTTCATCCTAGGATCATTCTTGATTATCTATTTTGGCAAGTGGCCCTTGAAGGGCGTTGTAATTAGGATTGTTAACCATTACTCCTTATAGTAAAAAGGAGCCCTTGTAATTTTATTGCTATAGACCTTTCTTTTTTTTATATTTACTACCATTGTGAGTTAGTGGTGTTTTAAACCTAGGTGTTGTGTGTGACTGCTGGTCAATCAGTTGGGTGGACTCAAGTTGTTGAACTACGGTTCCTCTATGAAATATATACATAGGCAAGGTCGTCAAAGACAAGCACCTGAGGAATTAGGTCTAGCCCCTAGGGTTTTCTCTCCTTTCATTACTTGAGTTAATATTGATATATTGTAATGGCATAGCTTGTGACCTGATGGTGTCTTCTGATCATGAATGTGTTGTAGGACTAATTAGGTTTGTCTCAATGATGTGTATACCTTATCTTCTCTTGTAGCCCTACTAGGGTTGCCTAAGTAATTTAGTTACTTAAATGAATAGTATATTCTATATTGGGTCAAACGTTGTTATGCTTTTTAAGAATTGTGTGCTTTGGAAACAAAATTGGGTGAGTTAGTTGTGTTGTAATCAAAATTTGAAATGTGTGTTTTGCTCTTAGCTACATTTTATTGCAAAAAATTTGGTCATTACAAGTTAGACCAATGGGTTCATTTGGAAGGTTCATTTTCTATGGTAATGAAACTAGGAAAATCTTCACAATAGAAAACTAGTGGTTAACAATGTGCATAACAATTGGTAAATTTGGTTAGAGGGTAGCAAGGATGTTTTACAACATCTTGATATTGTTTCATTCAAGTTCTAGATGTCAACATTAAGTGAAAAAGGCATAATGTGAAATTGCCACATCTCATGGGGTGAACATGCTTTCATAGTGATAATTTTTATAATTAGAGGAAGTAGTAAAAGTAATGTGCGTTAGATAGTGAGTGGAAGATCAATAGTTTTTGGACTTAAATTGATTCAATTTGTGCATGTTTCTTCACTTTGACACCATATAAGGATGTGATAACACTATAGTTGTAGTAAACACAAATTGTGAAGGGTAGGCCCAATTGGAAACCCTTCTTGAATACTCAAATTGCATGGCCAAGAGGAAATGTACAAGGTTTCTTAGTTGTAGGGTTGAAAAAACATGTGTGAAGGGTTTTGGAAACATTGTCAAAGCTCCAATCAACCTTGAAGTCATTGTAACACTTGTAAAAGATGTCTAAGATAATGAATGCCACGCTAATGACAATATCTTGCTTGATTTTTTCATCCAATTAAATTTTTCTCTAAAATAATTTGATATCTTCTATGTGCCCCCCTTATAAACTGCAGTGCACTTGGTAAACTTTTTTCACGTGACCGGTGATGTTGACACGACACACCCTCCAATACCATGGGGACGAGGGGACTAGACCTCATGACCTCTTGCCTGCAACAAAATACTTTAACCAATCGAACTAGACCCCTCACTCCTTTACATGTAAACTTTACTATACACGTTTTTGTATTATTATAAAATAATGAACATATGTTTATTTTTCATTCGATTTAAGATGTATTAAATAATAATTAAAAATTAATAAATAAATGAAAAAAAAAATGTTGATGATTACAAGAACCTAACATCTATATTTAAAAAATATAATATCATATCATCCAAATGAAGACGATAGAACCTCAATAATTCTTAAAAATCCATTATATAAATATGCTTAGGAATTATATATGTATATGTCACCTTCACCCTTTTAACTATTACAATAGCATCTTAGATTTTCGAGCATCTCTCCATCTAGATTTTCTTTTCCTCGTTTTTGACATGGCAAGGAGTATAAAAGTATGCATACTTAATTAAACAATACTTTGTTCAAATCATTGTGATTCCTCTCTCCATATCTCCAGGTGAGATGACAACCAAGGAAGTCGAGGAAATTAAAAAAAAAATGACATTCACCAGTAGTAAGGGGAAACGTCCCTTAAATTATTGAGGAGGACCCATCTTAGACAAGAGGTGTCCCACAATGCACTGGTTGGCCTTGATGATGATGTTTGCCTGGCTGTTCACATGCACTCTCTGCTTCGCTTGATCATTCACATTATTGTTTTTGTTATTATTATGATGATGATGATGATGCTTTGGCTGTGTATCATCTGATCTACTATATACTGGATATTCTTCTCCTTGTCATGCCCTGTAAGATTTTATTTATTCATTGGCCTTTTTTATTTTTATTTTTGCTTTGTTGATCTTTGATCTGTTTCGAAAACGTTTTTTTCCCAGTAGTTTTTTCTTCTTCTGAATTTAGTTCCCAATATCAATCTCTGCAAATCCATTTTTTAAGAATTGACAGATCAGTTGTTGAATCAAAGTAACAAGTTGTGTGTTGCGAATTGTGCTATCAACTTTGAACCCCCAGAGACCCATTTCTATTGTTGAATTCGCAGATCAGCTGTTGATTCGGAATTCTAGGTCCCGCGTTTTAAACTGTCCTTATCAAATTTGAGCACCCAGAGGCATCTTTTTCTTACAAGTGTTGCATCAACCTTTATTAAGTGGATCTGTTACAGGAAGTCTACGACTTTGTCCTTTTTCTCTGTTTAACGGTTCTAGTTTTTCTCTATTTGTTTTCCCCATTCTTTCCAATCAGCAAATCTATGTTTTGACTGCCTTATACATTTTTTACACTATTCCATCTATTAGGTATCTGTGTCTGAATCATTTCTGATGCCACTTTGGTCTCGGGTGGCAATTGAAATCGAGAAATTTTGATAAAGTTTGCAAAAAGTATCATTTTGAGGTCATCCTGACCATTTTCTTATACCCTGTCTGCCTTAGTTTGTAATACAAATTCACTCTTACACTTTGTAGCTTATATTGCAATCCAAATTTCCCCATTTGCAGATGATACCTGTGTTGTAATTATTTCAATTTGGTATAAAAATACTTAAGTCATGGAATCTGGAGCATGCCTGTGCCTTTTGATTTCTCTGGTATTAGCCCTTTGGATGGTAGAGGAGGCCTCGTGCTTGTATTCATCCGAGAAACCTGGAACAATCTATGATGCTTTAGAAATGAATGGCTTACCCATAGGTCTCCTGCCCAAGAATGTGAAAAACTATACAATAGATGAGGAGGGGAGTTTTGAGGTGCATTTGGACGAGCCCTGCTTTGCAAAGTTTGAAAACCAAGTGTGCTATGATACAAATATAAAGGGTACTCTTAGCTTTGGTCGGATTGGTGATCTTTCAGGGATTGTTGCCCAGGATCTTTTTCTCTGGTTTCCTGTCAAAGGCATTCATGTGGATGTTCCCAGTAGCGGATTGATTTATTTTGATGTTGGTGTTGTTTATAAACAGTTCTCTCTGTCTCTGTTTGAGAATCCTCCTGACTGCAAACCTAAGGCTGATCACCGCATTGAAGCTGAGCTGATGGAGGGGAAGATGATCTCAGATATACTTTCCAAGGTGAGCGTCTGAGTGCAAATGCTATTCTTTTTGTAATGCTTTTTCCTTGATATTTTCCAATGTGACGATTCTTTTTTCAAATTAATGGTACTATTGGGATGGTTCTTTCAAACGAATTGCCATAAACTATGTGTTATTGGTTCAATCAAAGGTTGGCCACAAATCTTTAAGATAAGTCTTCTCACCATCCAAAGTTCTATATGTCCTGGACTGTACATCTTGTCACTTGTTTTTGTAATCGTAGCTTGTGTGGTATTGGGGTTATGTTTGAGGGCTGGACACAAAATGGATGCTGTTGATCTTCCATTTGTTCTTGAACTAAATAGTGCAACTGCACACTTTTTTTGAACCAGATAGTGGGCACTCACTCTTTTAAAAGGTTTAATTATTTTAGACATTCTCTGGTCTCACATTGTAGGCCATGCATATCCTCCTCTCTTGCAGATAGTAATATTTACAAGCATACTAATCAATGTAGATATAAATGACTATAAATCATTTGTTTAAAATGTTGCTCAGATTGTTATAGCCTCCAGAGGATCATGTCAGATCTAATCATGTTTTTTCTAGTAGTTGAATGACCCACTTGACATGAGAATGTTATTCAAGGGCAAGAAAACTCTTAGCATCGTTGTCATCTAGAGCTCCATATGAAGATACTGTGCAGAACTTTTGTTATTTCTTTAATCCATTATGATGTTCGAATCAGAGAGACACATAAAGGTAAAAGCTATTGCTCTAAGGCTTGGTATGAACAAGAATCTTGGGTATTTGAAAGAAATTAGACTTCAAATTAACAAATATATTGATAAATGGCATAAATGATACCAAACAACATTGAGAATTTGCAAAGAGAGGCCACTTCCTTTGGTGATTTGAGTGCGTTGGTAATGAGTGTTTGCTTTTTATTTTTCTTCTCCTTCTATTACTACAATGAATATTGTGACTGCAATTGTGGAGTTCTTAATCTATCGAAGGCATTATAGAAGAAAAGATGCATTTTGTAGATTAAAAACTCTTTTATGAGAAAATGAAAGCTTACAGACTTCATAATTTGTCTGAAGACTAGAAAATGAAGAGGAAGAAATCTAAGGTTCATCTTGTAATTATTGAGTTTGGCTATGATAATTGATCAATGGTGACCACAATAAAGTATAAACTATGAAATATAATCTTTGGAATGCCATTTACAATTGTTTTAGCATCATTATGCTTACAAATTGACCTATGTGGTTATGTCCACTTCTATTATTCTGGCACAACGACTTGATCTAATTTTGACCAATATCTGGCCCTAGAGAAATTTGAAACAATTTAGTGGCACTTAATTTTTGGTTTGCTTAATCTTTGAAAAGGAAAACAACTTCCTCCACTCAACTTTTTCTCTCAGAAATGCAGCCTTTATTTCTTGGATTTTGCTGGTGTTGCTTCCAGTCTTCATTTGCAAGTTTCCATTTTTGTGGTAAAAAGTTTCGTAGGAGGTTTATGAAGCTTCTTCTACTGTGGCACAAAAATTATCAATCTCTAGTTTTCTATCACTTTATATACCCCTATCAAACTTATCTATTGCATATTCATGGAAGGAGAAAAAGATTATGCCACTTCAATGGCGGAGACACATAAACTAACCAAAAGTAGCAAAGAAGTGTTTATCAAAAGAAATGTTGCATATTTGATGATTCCAACCTCACAAATGAAATTTGTTAGGTATTTTTTTGACTAAACATACCGTACCATGTTCTTGACCTGAAATTTACTTTTATGTAATGTCCCCGTTTTGGAGGTAATTTGATTTAATTAATTTAATTAATTAAGTTGTCCAAAATAATGAATATTTTATGAGGATGACTAATTAATTATTTTAATTAAATAAATAAGTGGTATTAAGTTAATTATTTATAAAGTTATCAAATAAATAAATATTAAAAGGTAACTTTATATTTAATTAATTTAATAAAGTGACTTGAATTATAAAATATTTTATAAAGTCACTTAATAAATAAAATAAAATAATGTTCTAGAAGTTTCTGGAGGAAGTGGAGAAAAAGAATAAATAGATGTCTTGGGCTTCATTATCAGGCATCCAGATTTGATGAGTTGTTGATTGGTGATTCTTCTTGAGTATTTGTGGAGCCAAGTGGTCTGCAGATAATCAGTTTGTCTTTGGGAACGAAAACTCCCATTGATAGCAATTTTGAGGGTGTGCAATATCACCTGAATTATTGCAGCTTGGAGGTGATACTTCAGTCACTTCATGAGGGCATAAACTTGTGGCCTAGGGCCAGATTTTGAAGACTTCAATTTAGGAGTTGGCTGGTATTGAAGAATAAGGCTTGTGTCATCGAATCTTTGGTGGAAAGGGTCAGATCTGCATTGGACAAGTCTGAAGCAAAGTCTGAAGCAAACAGGGATACCTTGGAGGAGCAATTTTCATTCATCCCAGCTCATAACCAGGTCGATTTCAGTTGGAGATTGGTGCACCTCACTTCTAGGGTTCTGCTGATCATGTTAGAAGTCACTGGAGGTTAGGAAGGGTTGCAGATTATTTTATTTCTTAAATCAGATCTGAAACAGGGGCGACTTCTTCAAAAAATTCATATCAGCTGCATATGAACTTCAACTTCCAGAATTTTCAATGCTTCTTCATGGAGAATGCTAGGCGACTCTATACCAGGTTCTATTGTTGAATTTCATGCAATATAGATATCATTTAGTTGCATTATGAATGGTACGGCTGTAGGTGATTGTTAATTTCAGACTTGCATTTTCATATGTAATTTTGCCAAGAGTCTTGGCTAAGTCAAATTGCTGTTGTATTGGAGTTATTGTTATATCGAAGGAATATTAAGAAGTCCTCAGTTTCTTGTTACAATCAAAACTTGAAATCAGATTAGGGTTTGAGGGCAACTGTTCGTAAAAATGTCTAATTGCTGTAACTAATCTTTGCACATCTAGTTTCCCATATATTCGCACAAAAATACAAAGTATTGCATCTTTTGCATATAGATCAGATTGTAGGCATTGAAGAAGTATTTAAATCTGTCATAGCTTCCATTCTATCAAACTACTTCAGACTGAAACAATACATCAGCAAATAGTAAGGTTGCATTCAAACTGTTTGACAAAATTGCAATCAGCCAATTAGGGCAAATTCTGGTCAGTTTTGAGCTAGGCTCATTACTTTTATGACTGAAATAAGACCTATAGGTGAAATCTGAAAATATCAAAAATTTCGAGAATCTGTACTCTGAAGTTTTGAAAGAGATTTAGACTATTTTAATGATAAGAGAACGACACCTCTCCATCCAGAAAAAAGCTCTCAAAATGAGAGTTTATTGTTACTAAAAGAAATTACAGACTTGCAGTACATGCAAAAAACACCCTGCCTGAAAAGATATGTTGGAAAATCAAGCTTAAGATGTAAGATCCATGTGGTTGATGCACTTAGCCTAGGATTTAGTCTTCCATTGTCAATGTGCATGGTTCACACACATTTCTGGAAGCTCAGTCACTTCTAGTTCTAATTGCTTTTCTGCTATTTCCATCATTTCTATTTCAACCACTATTTGATTCATATTTAACGGCTCTGATTTTTGCAAAAAAAGGTCTTTTTAAACCAAGCTACCAGTCCTGGTAATAGTTCAGGTTCAGGCTTGAGGGTTTGGTAAAAACAAATTGGGGTCTAGGTTCATTTTGGGTTCGTCCATAAAACATATAAAAATCTGATATATATAATAAACAAAACCACCATAAAAAATTTAAAAAACTACAATGTCAAAGTGTCAACAATCAGCCATCACTGATCAGTGATCAGGCATCAATATCATATGGCATATGGGTTTTCAAAATTATAATCATCGCCTTCCATATTAGATGACGTAAGTAATAAGTATTAGTATATTAGAAGAACCACAAATAGTGTCATTGGCATTGGCACTCTCATACTCACTAGCTAACTTGTCTTCAACATTAAGTGCAACAAGGTGGAAAGTGGAAGCATCCAAATCAATATGTCTTGGCTCATTATCCCACTTCTTTGTGTCCCATATCTTCTAGTCACTTTCTTTGTGTGAAAGGAGACACAAGTTGAAATGCACTAACATTAGGTCCTCTACCTTTTTTGAATGGAATCGATTGCATTTTACTAAACGGATGGAGTATGTGCTTCAATTCCTCTTAGATGCAAATGAACTAGCAACCTATTAAAACAAAATTAGATAGTTAAAAGTTATAAAATTTTAAATTTTAAATAATAAGTGATATTTAAAAGATAAAAGATATTTTTTATAAAACTTATTATGATAAAATTTTGATAGCAAGAGGTTATAGGTGTGTGAATGATTAGTCATGCAAGTACCACCAACTGTGAGCATCGACCTTGATCTTGTCATGAAGAGCATCAATACTAAAGTCATTGGAGCAAACAAAATCCATGAACTCAATCCTAGCTACATCGTGCATGTCAGAATCAATGAAGAGTCTATGAAGTGTTGTCTCATATCCTTGGCTGACTTCAACATCTCTAAATGGGAAAATCCTCGTTGACATAGAAAGGATTTCAACACTATTGGTCATTTTGTTTCATCTCTCTTCAATAATTTTGTCTAGCTATTTGAAGAAAGATTCTTCAAGATCTTCCTCTCGCATAAATGATGGTTTTCATCTTCTCAACCATTGAATAGATGCCATCATATATCTCTCTCAAACAAGGCCTATCCATATTAGTATAACAAATCATACTCAATATGGGCTCGGTGAAACTAAGGAGATATTCAATATAATCCCACCAAATGTCACCTAGGATCATCCCCTTAATATTTTCTACCCCTGTAGTGCTTGATTGTGTCCATATGGATGGATTTTGATTGATGACCATATTAGAAAGTGTCTCCTGAACCTTCACAAGTTGTCTCAAGACAGTTTTGTTGGAGGCAAAAATGGGTCTCAACAACTTATTTGAATTTCAAATTTTCAAAATTAAAATTCTTAAAGAAAAAAGTATTAACTTTTTAATTAAAAAAATTTAATAAAGTGAAACATATTTATTAAAATAAATCTTATTGCTTCACTTACCTTCAACAACTCCAATTTCAAGAATGTTTTGAATATGCCTTGTGAATATGGTGGATGGTGATATTGATGAACATTGGGATCTCTTTGGCCTCAGCACACACTTGTTTGATTCAATCAATTTTGGTGTCAATTTTTTGTAGCATAAGGTTGATGGAGTGGACAACTCAAGGTGTCCAAAAGGTGTGGAAGTAATGCTTATCAACCAATAAATCAACTACGGTACAATTTTAGTATTGTTTGTTATGACTTGAATAATGTTTTAAAGCCCCACATCTTTAATGCCTATCATGAGAATGTTAGCAATACATGCACCATCCTTCAACTCCTCTTCACAATCCACTATCTTAAAAAACATTGCTCCTTAAGTGGATATTGCAATAATATCGTTCAATGGCCAATTTGCATCCTTCCATCCATCAAAAACGATGAACACCCATGTCTCAACTTAGAAATCCTTTATGGGCCTCAATGACTCTTCTACAAATTTCACCTCTTTTTCCACTAAGGTGCTACACACTTTTTTCAAAACTGGGGCCCTTGTACCCTTTTGGAGCCTCATTAATTGCTTTCACCATTTGTTGCCAATTTGATGAGTGAACAACCATTGAAAGCCAATCCATCTGCATAGAGACATCTCACAATATGTTGATCGACAATTTCTTGAGACTTGTCAAATGTTATTTCCAAGGGTCTTTTTGATCTCTTATTTGTAAAGGTCACGGATTGTTCTTAGGTGTGGCCAAAATTGGGTGGCTCTTTACAAGTTGAAGGCAAGACGGTGGTGGAGGGAGCTTCATTCCTTGAGATCCTTTCTTTGACAAAGGATGATTTAATTTGTAGCCTACTACTTGATCCATTTTTCTTGCTAATTAATATATGTTATGACTTGCTTTTGTGGAATGGGTACATTATTTTTTTCTAGGCAATCTTTGATGTCCAATTGAAAGATGTGGCACAAATGGGCTTTCACCCAACTATATGAGCTTGAATATTCGATACCACTCACATTGCAAATTCAAATATAACCTCCACCACCTAGAAGTTGTACCATATCAACATATTTCTAAATGAGAGAATTTGGCTCTAGTTTGAAGTGGGGTTAGCTCATTGAGTTAGAATGGGTTGCCATTGTATTCCCTATGGCTACAAGTTCAATAAACAACACATTCGGAACAAATGAAAACAAATATATCTATATATATAATTAAGCATATGCTACATATTCATAGAAGAATGAAAAAAAAACAAGAGAGTTCAATTTTGAAAAGTAATATAGAAAACAAAAACTAAAAAATTGAAAAAACCTACCTCTTTTACAAAAAATCTTCCTCTACAATCTCCTTGGCAATGAATGGGCTCTTGTACATGCATAGGAATAGCAAACTAACCACTTTGGAATCTTCATCAATTAGTCTTCAACTATATTCATGCAATTGCAAGCAAGAACAAAAGTTCAGCAAGGATAAATGATATATTTGATTTGCATTTATAATGAGGAAAATCACTTTGTTTTTGTCTTTAAAATGCCTTGGAATCCACGTTTTAGGGTTGGAGGGTATTTTTTAGGCATATATAGTCAAAGTCAAATGCTAAAATAGAAAAAAATATATATATATATCAAAAAGGTGACAGGTTCATCGCAACAGAACTGACTAGGACTTTAACAGGACCATGAACAATTTCCCTTACATACCAAACCCAAATCTGTATCTAGGCTGGAATAGACCCAAACGGATAACTCAATTTTTAAACCTCATAAAGACAACATACTGAATCTTAAAACTGCCTATATCAGAACTTAAAGTTAGATCAAACCCATAGGACTTTAAAAGGACCATGGACAAATTCCCCTACATACCAAACCCAAACTCAGCCCGAGTTTATCCCAGACAAATCCTTAGGACTTTAACAGGACCATGGACAAATTCCCCTACATACCAAACCCAAATCTGTGTCTAGGATGGAACAGACCCAAACCAGTAACTCAATTTTTAAACCTCATAAAGACAACACATTGAATATTAAAACTGCCTATATCAGAACTTAAAGTTAGATCAATTAAACTGCCTTGATAAGTATAGGTTTTCTCAAATGGAACAGCCTAAATATGGTTTTTCTCACTTCCTAAAATTGCACATAACAAAAATGATCGTGCCTACAATTGGGCACTAATGTCCATTTTGTTTTTCACTGAACATATGAACACACTTTTCAAGATATCATATATTACCCATAATCCTACATTGAGATCTTGAGTTTCCTTTTTCACTGAACTCATTCTAGTTCTCATTCCTAGTTCACGTTAGATACCATACAATTGGTGCTTTCAATGCATATGAAGGATTTGCAACTTATTGTATTTAACCTAAAGATGTGATGTTTTGATATCCCCAAGCCTATGTGGATTGATTGAATTTCCTCTTTTGTGATGGATGCCTTTGTTGACTACAGCTATCATGGACATTCGGTTAATTTATAGTACCAATCGCCACTTTATGTGGTGAGATGCAACCTTGCTCAATGGGTGCGGTTTTGGTAAACATTACTATATCCTACCTAGTTTGTGGAGGATTATTTGGGTATAATTTAATAAATTGATGTCCTTCCTGTTTTTATACGGGATCTTTTGAATAACATAATGTCTTTCCGAAGGAGTACTAGGTTTGGAAATGTCCACCAAAAAAATTGGGAAATGAGGTAACATACTAGCAAAATGTGTGTATTCAAGGGAAAAAGAATTAGAACATTGAAACAATTCATGAAGAGTTCAAATGTATTGATACATTAATTCAAATACCATGAAATGAGAACACATACGACAATCAAAGTACACAATGAAAATCTGTCATTGTTTTGATCATCAGTGAGCATATTATATTAATAGAGATAACAGAGATGTTACAAAATCTGAGAGCATTTAGCTGGAAGCAGAGTAGCTGCATGTAGCAGAAGTAAAAGAAAAATATGCAAGGAAACTAATTGGAAAAAAAAGTAAATAACAAAGCAGCTATCCCAGTTGGAAATTAGGGAAATTGAACAATCAAATGTTTTCAAGTAAAAAACAGATCTTCATCCTACAGTCTGAGCTTTTAAACAGCATAGTGATAGTATGCAGGAGATGTGGCAGATCTAGCATATACAGAAATTTATCTCTATAAAATACTAAATAGAGTTTTAAGAACACTTAGTAGTTAGTAAATTAGGTTCACCCAGGATGCATAAGTTGCATGCAATAAAAAAGCCCAATATCATCAAGTTAAGCACTGTCAGACATATAAATACCCATTACTTTAATTGGATCAAGAGCTAGCTAGCAGGTGGGAACTTGTAGAAGGCCTTTTAAATGTTGAAGAACAAGTAGACAAATCAAAATTAGCTATTACATCCAAAGCAAGGCTTCAGGACCTACTTTCCAATCCTTGGCAATTCTAATTGAAGCATCTACAACATATCTGTCTTTCAAGGGAAGGGATGAGGGAAAGATTAGAATAGACAATACGTTATATTGATAATATATAGTTGTAGATACTCCAAGCACTCTTGCATGAGAAGAGCTGAGCGGTTATGAAAAAAAGATAAATGGGAAGTGTTTGTTGCCCTTCTACTTCCTTACAAGGAAGGATTCACAATGTTATGCTAGTGACAATACATTTCTGTCATCGATGGTAGTAAATATGTTGATGTCAACAAAATGTCCAAGTCAAATAGCAAATTTTGTAACTTCGATTCAAACAATGTGTTATCTGTTGAACATAACATTTTGATAGTGCATGCTATCATTCTCAGACACCTTGTTCTTGTGTAAGAGTCTTTCTTTGCCTATTTCTTTCACTCATAAACTTGTTGGCATGGCATTTTGTACTCCGAGCGTGTGTCAAAATTCCAAAGGGGGTGTTGGAACTTGTTTGACCATTCAATAAGCTAAGTTGCAAGGAACACAGGAACTTGCATGTTTTCAAAATGGAAATGTGATCGTAAATGCAATCCCCCAAACCCTTTCGAAATAGGGAAATAATACACAAACCAATTTAGACAATATAGTTTTTTTTAAATTACAAAGAAATGGAATAATGAGTAAAGTAGATGACATATTCACCTAAAACATTTAATTGTTAAATATTATATATAATGTCAATAGTCAACCTTTATGGATTTAGCTATACATGCCAAAGGAGCAATATGAACTTCAAAATTAACCTTCAGTAGTGATACGTTTCCAAAACAAAACAAGATGTACTGCCGGAACGTTTTCTTGCCACTGTACTTTTAGCCAAGAAACATGGTGTGCAGCATGACCTACAATGTAGTTGATAAGAATAGGCTTAAGTCTTAACATAGCTTTATTAACCTGGTCATCAAAAAATTTCTTGACCTCACTTCTTCCACTTATCTTTACATGTTTCAATCATTCTATTTAAATCCTTGTATACTTGTCCAAGCATGACCTGCCTGCCTCTGCTTTTCTAGTCAAATTGATAATAGGCTCTAAGAAGTTAAGCACACAGTTAGCTTTACTTCTTTAAATTTCATCCAACAAGGCTTTAAATATCACTACCATGTGTGTATTTGATCTCTCAAAACTACTCACAACTATGGCTAGCAATTCTTCTTTGACCTCTAGAAGATGCCTCATTCTAATCAAATTAAAGGTGTGTCCTATCGCAGCTTGCCTTTAATAGCTTTAACTTAGAGAATTGTTAAAACTAGTTTATCCAAGTGCTGCTTTGCAATAATTTGTAAATAGGGTGACCAACTTG
>VDFB02327137.1:0-43370 GCA_007258455.2 Sequoia sempervirens
AATATGTCTCTATCATGGTTTTGGCTACTCCAGTCTTGGATTTGGACGTTCCACCTAATGTTGTTATTTCTCCATGCCTAATTTTCTTTTTTCTCCACCTATTCTTCTAAAGGGGCTTCTCCTTCTTCCTTCCTAAAATATTAAAACCTTGGTTCTACTTCTTCTTGGACTATTTTGTAACACAAAAAGAAGTGTACTCCTAATCGAAGATTGATGTTTCACTTTGAAGAGCCTTTTAGGAAAAATTTGTTGGGTTCAAACTCTAGTGCTTGAGTTGTTCTCTCTGATTTTTTTATTTTCTATACTTTTTTAGGTGGCTTGGTGTCCTAGTTTTGGTTTGAAATGCTGCCTAGAAGGCTTTTTCTATTTATTATTTTGTCTAGGTTTGATTTTCTAGCTATGAGGTTTGTTTTATGTTGTTGTTTGGGATCAGGGCCCTCAACCCTACATTTTCAATCAAAAACAATTACCTAGGTTAGAGAATTTACTCAGTCTAGGAAAATTTCCTCAAATACATATTTCTTCTCCAAATCATTTGGGATGTGAATGATGTTTGAATCTATTTTATTACAATTCATTTTTTTCCCTTTGCACAAATTTCAATACTTTTCAATAAGGTCTACTAGGATAAAGGGAGTAACATGGCACATCAATTAACATAGATATATTACCTAGTTGCATCTTTGAAAGCATGAAGCGATTTAGAATGAATTACAAGTGTTTGGAGAAATATAAAAGAAACTTGTTTAATAGTTTAAAGGTACCAAATTCCCCAATTTATATAAAAAGGTTTTAAAACCATGATATAAATCAATATAAGTCTATTCTATGGTTTCACTATAAAGAAACTTGTTGATAGGTTCTTTGACACAATCAAATCAAGTAGAATGTAGAATAATTCTCCTAAAAGGATAATTAATATATAAAAGAAAAGTAGAAATGCCAAAAAAAATTATTATAAATGTATAGTATAAATCATTATCCTCATATGCTCATCAACCATCAATAATAATTCCTAAACAAATATAAGTAATATATAAAAGGTTGTAGGTCATTATAATTTTAAATTAGAATGAGAGGTGAAGCATCCTTGTTTATTTGTATACATTCAACAAACTTATATATTGTCTTCACATAACATGAATTAACTTCTCTTGAAATTTAAAACCAATCTATTCCTCTTATTCTTTTTTTCATCATTAATCAAAATAGAAAAAATCATACTCTTATTGATAATGGATGTGGCCTTAATATTTGTATCATTGAATTGTTACATAAGATTTATGTAGATATATCACTCACCAAACCTAATAATCTTTCTATTTGTGGCTTTGATAATGTTAGTAGGCAATCACTAGGTACAATCACACTACTAGTTGAGGTAGGACCTATGAATTTTCCTACTCTTATCCATTTCATTCTTAGCACTCTTTCATATAATATTCTTCTTGCGAGACTAGGGATTCATTCCTTGAGGGTAGTATTGTCCACTCTTCACCATGTAATGAAGTTTGTATACAATAACAAGCTCATCCAAACTTGGAATTTTTCTTACATGTTGAAGTTAGACATCAACATCCTATTTCTCAATCTCTTAGTACTTTAATTCCATCCTAAAAATTAGATCCATTTCCTTCTAAAGATAATGATCATAAATTTCCTACAAACGTGCCTTTTGGTGATGATTGGGGTTCATTATATTTTACACCTTTCTTTATTGGGGAGTATATAATATCACCATTAAATCCTTAGAGCTGAAGGTTGTCTTGGTGGAATCCACATAATCTTGCCCTTCTCAAATATTTAATCTCAAAACAAAAAATTCTTCTTCTAAGAACAATAATGCTCTGAATGATGCTTCATCTTTGGGTACATATTTTGGTAATGATTGGGTTTCATTAGATTTTACACCCTCCTTTCTAGGAGAGTAAAAAAACTCAAAATCTAAACCTAAGGAGTCTTTACTTTCATTTTCACAATTTATTCCCTCTAAGAAAATCAAAACTACTATTTGAACTTCTTCCCAAACATCATCATTCCATAATAATGTACCTTCCTCTAAAAATAGGGCTCTTTAGCTTTCATCCATCCTGTACTAGTTAAATCTAAGAATTATCCTCCTAATCCTGATATCTCTACACTCAACAAGAATCTACATTCTTGTAAAAAGAATTGATTCTCCTTCTCATGTCAATACTACAAATCCTTCTTCCAAAATTGATCATACTTCCCATTCACATAATAATAATAAGGTTGATTATCCTTCTTCATCTATGTTGGAGAAATATTATGGGATTGGTTTCAAAATTCTTTCTAAATTTAGATATAATGCAAACATGGAACAAGGAGTTAAGGTTCCTATGAAGCTTACACCACACCTTTCTAAAATGTTTTAGGTTTATAATCTCTTCATTTATATACATACCATCCTATATCATCCAATTTATTTATTACTTCTTATGGAAAACCAAATAGTCCTTCACAAGGGAAATGATTCTTCATACTCCTCATCTTCTATCTAAGAAAGAACATATTTTTTGAGGCTCCTCAAAGCCTACTTTATTACTCTTCCTCCCCAATATGCAAGAAATTTTATTAACACAATCTTACAAATCATTCCTTTTGTGTATATCATTTAGTGCTTGGTCATTCCACTAGTGACTTTCAAGCCTTGAACAATAAAATACAACTTCTTTATTTTGTTGTTATCACTCTTTCTTGCATTGATATGTACATGTTAATTTTAATGATAATCTTTCTTCTATTATGTTACTCCTAACTATATTATATTTTTAGCATCACATATTTTATCATTTGGTACAATCTTACCTGCAACCCTACTCCTTTTATAATAGCAACAAAATGGTCACTAGCACAATTATCCTTGCATATACACTTGGTGGGAAAGGATGAATTGTTTTGGTAGGTGTGCATCCTTCTCAAGATCCCCTCTTTCCCATTTATTTTCTTTAAAATATCAACATAGTAAGTATACATTTGCTTATTGATGTGCCCCTCCATGGTGGTGTTACTTAAAATACCTACTGAGGTGTGGTTAGCATTCCATCCCTTAACACATTAAACCATCCCTTGAGACATAAAACCATCCCCCAACATGTTAAAAATCTCCCATGAAATTAAACCATCCCTCAAGATGTTAAACCATCCCTCTTGATGTTAAACATCGGGGAAAACTTTAAGAAACCCACCCCTTGGCGAAGGTGTAAAATCCTAGCGAATCTTGTATACTTCCCGACAAAAATATTACTTTTAGTGGCAATGTTTTTCATTTTTCATGAAAAATAATAATTTCCATTGGAAAATATTTTCTAATCACTAGAAGTCTATGGAAAATCCTCATGAAATGAATTTTTTTTAATACCACTAAATTTTTTCCATTGGTGATTAAAATCTATTTTCAAACTAATAAAATATTTCGATTGGTGAATTAAACCTATTTTCAAACTAGAAAAAATAATTTTGTTGGCGATTAATTTTTTTTTTTTAAACTAAAAAAATAAAATTCATTGGCGAATTAAACCTATTTTCAAAATGATTAAGAAAAAAACATTGGTGAATTAAACATAATATCAAACTAATAAAAAAATGCAGTTGTAAAGTGTCAGTGCAAATTGATATAACCATGACTATTCAATGAATTTTTGAAGGACAATTGTTTCATTTCAAAAGTAAATCTCTAAAGCAGTAGACTTGCGAATTGAAAACTCTACAATAACACTAGAACCGTTAGATTTTTTTCTTTTTGGTTGGTAATAGGATTTTGTATTGCATGAAAAAAAAGATTACATCATTTTCCTCATTGTTTTCATCAACCATCCGAAAATCACCTACAATATAGCTATAACAGTTTTTTCAAAAAAACATCTTAACATGCTTCATAATAGAAAAAGTAACCTTGCCCAACTAAAAACAATTCCACAACTATCTGTATCTGCCTTGCATATTTCAACAATATTTTCAATTGTTATTTTACCCTTCCTAGTACCTACTATTCACACTATACAATCATTGTTCAGGGACTATTCACTGTCGCTATACAACCATAACAGGGTTCAACCCCTAGCAAGCTAAAAATTTAACTACTAGTCTTGTGTTAATTCTCCAAAAACCCTACAAAAACTACAAATTCAACAAGTGCTACCCATTTCATAACCAATTTTCCTTGGTAATTTTCCTTTCATCTTCCACTTCCTCGCATTCTGTCCTTTTCCTTTCATACACTTTTCCTCCACTTTCACCTATGCTTCCATGCACTCTGCCTCTTCTTTTTCCTATGCTATAATTGCTTCCACCTTCATCAGCTCTATAAAGAGCTTTAATGCTTGCCAGCCTAACCTTGCTTCTTCCTTGCATTGATTTTTAATCTCATCCTTTGGCCAATACACAAAAGGAATGCATCCTTCTGCCCCTTCCAGTTCCACATTTTCAAAACCTTCCCAAATGTCTAAACCTTCACCGGGAACTACCCATTCAAGTATTGATTTTAATCCTTCCAAGAAATCTCTATGCGCAATCATCTCCATCACTTCTCTCACTGTGCTTGTCAATTCCCCCAAGTCCAAACCCCATGTTATAATCAAGGAGTATACATCAATGTTAGTCATGTATCCATGCCTCAAATTTCCAAAGGATTTCCCCAAAATCATTTGCACACATTGTACCAACCTCCCATCAGTGAATAAAAACATCCCCATTAATCTTTGGTCAAAAGCTTCACCATAAAATAGGTTTAATTGCCTCCTTGAACAAATAGTGAAGTTGGCCTCCATTTGAAAACTGATGCAGATACACCACCACCACCACCACTCTTTCAGAATTTCTATGTGCCTTATTCTCCACACCAAACTCTATTATTAACTTTGCTAATAGAGGGTTGAGAGGTAATAATTTTCCAAACTCTGCACGTACTGATCTTAATTACCCATCGATCCTCTACTCATGTCCACTTGCTCCAATCTGTCCATGATCTTCACTTCATAAATGCATCGTCCTTTCCACATTTCCTATCTTAATTCACCAAAGTTGAGATTTTTGTGCTTTTCTTAACCTTAGTTGCAAGTCCTTCATAAAATCACTGTTAGACAGGTTTAAAATCTTCCTACAATTTTCACTTCATAAATGCACTCTCCTTGCCACCTTTTCTATCTTAATTCACCAAAGTCAAGGTTTTGGTGCTTTTCCTAGCCTTAGTTGCAAGTCTTTCTTGGTCATCTTTTTAGTCGATGGGTTGAAGGTTTTGAAAACTTTAAAACTTTAGACTTTGGTTCTAAGGTTCCAAGTTTTAGCAACCATGCAACATTATGGACCATGACCGTTCAATGAATTTTTGATGGATGACTGTAGTTTCACTTTGAAAGTATATCTCTCAAGCACTAGATTTGTGAATTGAAACCTCTAGAATTACACTAGAACTGTTAGATGTGGACCCATGGGGAGATCAAGGCTCATCATCATGGTAATGAACCTGATGGGTTGGATTTTGGCAATGAGTGATAGAAGAAATTAAGTGGCACAAATATGCATGTGCAAAGTTTTTGTTTTAAAAGAGGGAACTCCTAGGAAGAATGTAGGACCAAGGCTTAAAAAATTAAGAATGTTTTACACAAAGGATGTAAATGAAAATAAATGTAACCACAACCATTCGATGAATTTTTGATGGACGACTGTAGTTGCATTCTAGATGTAAATCTCTGAAGCAGTAGACTTGTGAATTGAAACCTCTAAAATAGCAGTAGAATCGTTAGATGCGCACACATGGGGAGATCAAGGCTCATTTCTCTCTTTTCAATGCCTCGATGCATTACATTTCATTTAATTGAAATTCTCAATCTTTTGAAAATCCAAAGTGATTGATTGGACAACTCATAGCTTTAATGAAACAAGATTTGGAATGATTTCATATCATTTGAGTGGCACTGGTAGTGGTGATTGGAGTCTGGTGATTTTAACAGCTTGTTAGATTAAGGTATAGTTTGTATGTAGCCAGACGTCAATCAAATTAAACATTTTAATTAACATGTAAGGCTTAAGATACACGAATCGACTAAGTCAGTCTTTTGGTTTGCGCGAATCAGGTTGGTAGTGGCATTGGTGGCCCATAAATAGGGTTAGTGATAGTGGATAGTATCATAAGGGTTTTCATTTTTTTAGGTTAATAAGGATTTAGGAAGAAGTTGTTGTGGTATTATTGGGGATACTTTAAATTCTCCTACCTCCAGTTATGTAGTTATAGAGTAAAAGACCACTTTACTTCAAGTTCAGAATGGGTGGAATTTGAAAGAAGCTGATTTGGTTCACCTAACTTCTCAGACAAGTTTTGAACCAGGATGAGGAGCTTTGATGGAAATAAGTGCTATCCCAATGCATGGAGGTCGCGGGTAGAAGATGGGGGAAATTTTACTACCCCTCATCTTCTACATGACTCTAGTTCTCAAAGGGGATAAGTACATTCTATATCTTCATAGCTCCCATTTCCCCAACATGGTTTTCTAGGCGAGTTCCTTGAATTTATTTTTAGTACCAAATTTGTACTATGTTATCACCAGTAGAAGCTTTGAAATCATGCATTTAATTTTAGTGTCAAATTTGTATTACGTTGTCACCGATAGAACCTTGGAAATTGGAGTCAATTTGTAATCCATTGTCATGAGCAACAACTTGGAATACATTGTGTCTATGTAAAGTGACTTATGTTATTTATACAAAACAGGAGCTTTCCTACTCTACAACTACTCATCTTTAAAAAGATATGTAATAATGTTACATTGTAATTCAAATGTAATAAAATAATTGGTTGTGTTGTATAAATATTTGCTATAAATTTACAGTAAAGAGTTATTTTCTAAGTTCAGTGTCTATGAATCTATTCAAATCAGTTTTTTTTTCCTTTGAGAAAATTAAGTATTATCTATTTACGAAATAATTGCATGTAGATTTAAAAGTAAAACATAAAGAAATACAAATGAAAAAAGAAAGTTGCCATCAAATTGACAAAAAAACATTATAAACACTAAAAGTTATCACTCTTGTTAGGGTTTACCAAAATGTTATTGATTTCTAATTTTTCGTTGACCTTCTCCCCTAGTTCTCAGTATCATTATTCATTTTATTAAGTCCTTTGCAACATTAAGTTACTGACCCCTTGGCCTTGATGTCAATCCTAGCACATTAAAGTTTTAAAAAACTTTAAAACACATGTTTATTATTTATATCATAATTTATAAATTACTCAACCGTTTGATGAACATTTGATGTATGGTTACAGTTGCACTCTGGAATGAAATGCATAGAGTGCTAGTCTTGCGAACTTAAACCTCCAGAATTACCCTTTAACCATTAGATTTACAATTATCAAAAAATTAGAATTTGCTGCCAATGCAGGACTAAATGGCTAGTGAAACAAGATTTGTAATGATTTCATATCATTTGAACTTTGAGTGGCACTGACAATTTTGACAATTGACAACTTATCATCTTGAGGTACATTTTGCATGTAGCGAGGCTGTCAGAGTCTAGATGTTAATCAAATTAAACATTTAAATAAATGTAAGGCTTAAGTTACATGAATCAATTAAAATTTAAGTTGGTTTTTTGGTTTGCACGAATCGTGATTATGAATCATGATTATACCTAACCTCACACTTGACATGTGTGAGGTGTACATAGGGACCAAGCTGGTATTGGAACTATTGGCAGCACTGTTGGCCCATAAATAAGGATAGTGAGCACAACTAAAAATTGAAATCATTCGTTGAAGGCTAAAGGCTTTACTATTGAGTGCAATGTTTGAATTTTCATAAGGGTTTTCATTTTGTAGGGTTAATAAGGAATAGGATTCATGAAGATGATGATGTGGCATTATTAGAGATACTCTAAATTATCCTACTCTTGTACTTACATTTTTATTTGTACTATGTAATAATTTGACATTGTAATTTAGTTGTAATAAAATAAATGGTTGTGCTATTAATTTGACATTGTAATTCCCTTTATTAAGTCCTTTGTAACATTAAGTGTTACTGTGCTATTAATGGTTGTGCTATTAATGTGACATTGTAATTCCTTTTATTAAGTCCTTTGCAACATTAAGTGTTATTGTGCTTAGTGCTATTAATGGTTGTGCTATTAATGTGACATTGTAATTCATTTTATAAAGACCTTGATATCAATCTGAGTGCATTAATGGTTAAAAAAACTTTAAAACACATGCTTATTATTTATATCATAAATTACTCAACCGTTCAATGAAAATTTGATGTATGGTTGTAAACTCAAAATAAGGGAGCAAAACAAGCTTAGTCGCTAGTCCTCTGAGTTTTATAACGATATCGCGAAGTTCTAAATTTTCATAACTACCCGATTCCCCGACTTGATTCACTTTGTTGAGTAACTTAAGTTCATGCATACATAGCCTTTGAGTTATGGTCTGTGGATTTAGTTGGTGGGTCGGAGGTTTTGAAAACTTCAAAACTTCAAACTTTGGTTATAAGGTTGCAAGTTTCAACGACCACGTGAAATTATGGACTTATCTTTCCTTTTAAAGGCCCCGTCATCTGACATCTCATTGAATGCTATGTATGAACTAAACTTGAGTTGTTTTTTCAAGAATTTCCAAAGGCATGCAGGTTTAAAGGCTATCTTTTTTAGGAATGAAATTGAATGTTGCATTTAAAGCACATCCTATAAAAAATAATGACATAAGTGGGTAGTGAAGTTTTACTGAGGCATTTAGCCTACATTCTCATTCTTTTCCAAGGAAAATACTTCTCAAGTCAAACATTCTTTTTACTCAGATGTTTAGCTTTTATTCTCATTCTTTACCAAGGCCAGTACTTCTCAAGTGAAAACATTGATTCTATGTGAATTTGTGCTCGTGCAAAGTGAATGTTGGGTCGACGTAAGGGATACAACACTCGATCTTTTTAAGTTAGACAAATGTTGGGCGTGCCTAGAGAGGGACAACAAGTATAAGCTGGATATGAAACTCTTAGAAAGTGAGCTAGCTCACGCTGGAGAGTTTCTAGAAGATGTGTTGAGTGTGGACCTGATAAATGCATTTGTGAGAAGGTACATTCTGTAGACATGGGAAATTAAAGTTGTGGAAGGGACTATAATTGCAGAAATTTCTCCTAAAGTTGTTTCCCACGTGCTGGGGATTCCAGAAAGGGAACCTATAGAAGACATGTTTATCATAGTGGTAAGTGAATTTTTCAAAGTGAATAAGGACTGGTGTAAGAACTCCATGGACAAAACCTAGTTGAAGTTTGCAAAGAAAGGTAAGTCGCAATTATCGAGTAAACTCAAAAGAGTGCATTTTGAGGGAGAAATTGCAAATGTTATTGCTTTATTGCACAACATTGTTGGGAATGCACAAGTTGAGTTATTTGAGGATTGGATGTGTCCGTTTATATTGATAGTCTGTGATGAGAACATTTTCATTGATTGGGCTAAAGTTATTTGCTTCCATTTGAATGAGCAATTAATTAATTTCCATAAGACTACTACTTTTTGTATGTGTTCTTGCCTGACAACATTGTAGGTAGTCAGAGATCCTTCTAGATTGGGTTGGAGATGCAAGGAACCCCAACTTCTAATACGCCTATGTATAAACGCTTTCCTCAATTCACTAAACAATTTAGAATGGGTGATTTTTGTTTTGTTAATGATGCATTTTTAATGGAGCTCATGAGGAAGCTAGATGGAAATCTAGAAATGCACCTTTCCCCTGAATTAATGTATCTTGTATCCAAATTTAGGAGTTTTTATATCCAATTTGATAATTTTTCCTATCTGAGAATAAGAGGTTTTGAGAAAGCCCCATTTAAATTACCTTGGTATCTTGAAGATTTACTAATATTTTTGGAAGTTTTCCAAAAATGGCCATGGTTAATATTAAGTATGCAAACATGAAGAAACGAGGGTATGTCTTCCCATTGGAGACCCCTTCTTTTATGTGCAAAACAAAAAAGATGGCTAGGGGAGCTGAAGGAATTCTCAAGGAATATAACCTCTATAATCTGTTTATGAGAGCTAACTTTGACAGTAAGGGTTTTGTGAAGTAGAATCTCTATGGAGGGAGCTTATATCAACATCACCCATCTATCAAATTTTTTTGGGAAGATTGTACTGATGAGAACGAAGTTTTGAGAAGAGATTATATGAGGCTTATGCTAAAATAGATGTAGGATTCTGGTCTATCATTTCACATTCCTAAAAATGTAGCTGAGGATTCAACAATCATAGATCCTTCATATGAAAAATTTCCTATAAATCCCACCCTAGGGTTGATTGGAGCCAAAGTATAATTTCAGATGTGAGGGTGTGTGCTACTCCAGTGCTTAAAAGAACCCAGGACTGGTTGGATGGGAAATGGTGGCAAGTTGTTGGTCCTGTTCAGGAGCCTAAGTCATCACAGAAGAATGAATAGGAGTCTATGCAAGCATTTGGTGCAAGTGTATCATCGAGGAAACCCTCTATTAGGTCCTCTAGTGAAAATTCTTAGTCAAGAGGTGATGGTGATAGGCTAGAAGAAACAATCAAGTTGATGAGCATCTATGAACAAGACACTGTGCTTTCTCTTACCCCTAAGAAGAAGACCAATCAAGAAAAACTTGTGGTTGTAGATTCTGAAGCTATCTTTCAACAAATCATTGAAGATAATATCTTTCCTCCTTTATCTGAATTTCCCTCTTCTCTGCCTGATAGTTCACCTTTCACTCCTAGCCCTCCTAAAGAAACTATTAGTGGAAATGAAGATTTTGGTCTGGTAGTAGCCTCCCCAGGATGGCTAAAAAAAGTAGTGGAGAAGAAGAGAAAGCATATTCCTACAATGACAATTGTAGTGGATATAGTTTCAAAGTTACTTCAAAGCTCTTCAAAACCTAAGAAAGCTATGAGGATGTTAAGGATGGTGACTGATGCTACTTCTGGAAATTAAATGTTAGAAATTGTTGTCCATATGAAGGATTTAAATGAAGATGAAATAACAGAGGTTGACTAAAAAGCCACACATGTTGATATGGGGCCTCCAAAACTGGAAGGTGATGTGTACCATGCCAATTATTCAGTCAATACCTTGATTAAAAGAGTGAAAGAACAAACGGAAGAAAATATAAAACTGCAATCTCAAGTCCTCACATTGAGTAACTTTATTTCTTCCATGGCCACTCCTCCTACATCTGATGAAGCATCAATTTCTCAAGTAGTGGCATCATGTCCTCACCATAGAGAAAATTAAAAAGAATTTGAGCTATTCTAGAGTTTCTTGTGAGGGGATTGATAAAATATCTCAAGAGGCTATCTTCTTTCTAAATAAATCTATGCTCTTTTACACTTGAGTTGTTAACAAGAGGAAGGACTTAGTAACAAAACTTCAACAATTCAAAAAAAATCAAACTAGTCTCTATGTTCTCTCTTAGGAAATGAAAGAATTGAACTCTATGGATCTAAAGATATTAATTGGTGAGAAAATTGTGAATAATCCTAAGGAGCTAGACCCTTCTTGGTTCATTTCATTGGAATGGAAATTGAATATGTATGATAATATGGTGAAGGAAATTAATAACACACTTTATCAATATTATGAAATTGTTGGTGGAAATTAAAGAATATTTTTTTATTCTAGTTTGTGCAAGTTACTAATGAGCTTGATGAAAAAATTCTAGATATAAGAGATATCTCTTAGCTAAAACTTAAAGATATATTCAATAAAGAAATAGTTGGTCCTGCTACAGTGACATGGGAGTCCTTGAAACTCATTGGAATGGAGATCCGCCTGAAGACTTATAAATCTAGAGAAGATAAAATATCTCAGATGTTGGTTGAGTCTGAAAATGTTTTGGGAAAATGGATAACTAGGTTACAGATTACTACAACGCCAAGGAGTAAGGACATTATTGCAATTGTCAACAAGTACTGGGAATACATGCAAAGAGTAAAGGAATAAGAGGAGTTACTAAAGAAGGGGGAAAAAATAATTGAAAGCAAAGGATTTAGTGCTAGGAGTGAGACCACTATTTAATTTTTTAGTTTTTTATGTTATTTTCTTTAATTTGGCTCTCTTGATACTTCAATGACTTTTTATTTTAATTTCTAAAACAGTTGTCTTCAAGAAACCGTTATCAAGACAAAAAAACTTTACTATTTTTATTACTTTTTTGTTATTTCAATATAGAAACACAATGGTGAAGTTCATGCATGTGTAATCTTTGAGTTATGGTGTGTATTGTGTGGATTTATTATGCTTTTGCTAAGTAGTTTGCCAGTGGATTGTCCATTATTAGAATGATAGATTTTTGGTTAGTTTTATTATTGTGGAATGTTTATCTAGGAATAAATATTTTATGGTAATGGATGTGTAAGGATTTCTCAGTATAATTTAATTGATTTGGTAGTTTAAGCTTTTAGTGTTTCAGTTGGGTGGATGCCTTTATAAGCTATTTATTTTGAACTGTTAGCTTCAGTTAGCTTATAACTTATAAGTTATGGATGTTGAACTGTTAGCTTTTGTTCAAGGAATTGATTAATAATATTCCTTTAAGTTATTTATCAAATATTGTGTGAATGGAAATGCAATAGGAATTTATAAGTAGTTTGATAAGTGTTGTTCTTTAAAAATGATGCAAAATCACATGTCAAATTCAATACCATGGAATACAATATAAATTTTTTGGCCTTTTCTAACCTTAGTCGCTAGTCCTCAGAGTTTTATAACCTTGTCATGGAGTTCTAAATTTTCATAACTTCCCAATTCCCCAACTTGGTTGATGTTCACTTTATTGAGTTGCAAGTCTTTCTTGGTCATCTTTCTAGTCAATGGGTCAAAGGTTTTGAAAACTTTGAAACTTCAAACTTTGGTTCTAAGGTTCACTTTGCTGAAGCAAGAATGGAAAAGAGATAAAGAAAACTTATTATTATAACTAATAACACTATGAAGAAATGATAACTCACCTTAAATTCTACGTTTTCAGATTTTGCTAACTTCTGAATCGAGAAGTAGAACCTCAGAACTGAATAAAATGCGTAAAAATAAATAACACTTTCAATTGTATTTATATCAATCCATGATTCCATATTTGGCGAATTCCATGAGATCTTTAAATTGTATATTAAAATTTTGGCATATCTTGTGCTTATACAACAATACGTTATAATTTTCAAGGTGAAATGTGTCCTCAAATGTAATCATTTTTTAATGTTATTGGAAAAATAGGTCATCATAAGAAACTATTTATAAATTTTAATTGGTGAAATGAATCTTCACAAGAAACTATTTGTAAATTTTAATTGGTGAAATGGGTCCTAATACAACATTGTTTTAATAGTATTGGTGAATATGTAGGTGTTTTATTAAATTCTTTCGAGATTCTAGGCAAAAATATTAGCCGGTCCAATTGAAACACGTAGTTTGACAATGGAAATTTTTTTGCTTAAATATTCCCCATAAAAAAACTCATTTGCGAATGGACATGCATTGGACATATAGTTCAAAAAATCTAGGTGATTTGGACACCCTGTTGGGTGCGAGAAATTTGCCAATTTTGACTTGGTCGATTCCTAGAATTCCCCAATTGGAGAAGATTCACCACTAAATTTTTCCCTGTTAAACATGTATTCACTATAATAAATCACCTAAAATAGCACAAATTGCTAGCTTGTGTTCTTTATGAGATATTTACTTATCACATCCATGATCACCTAGCATAGTAAAACTTTCTATCTTTTAATCCATGTGCAATTTTTAATGTGCATGACCTTTGTCGGTGTTATTATCTTTAGAATTTATCCATCTGTTTTTGCATTCAACAGATGACACTTAGATTTGAGACAACCTTCCATACTAAGGTTTCCTTACCTTGCTAACTCATTGTTTTAGATTTGCATAGTGTGTGCTAACATTGTTGTTATATTCTCCATGCTTCATGTTTTCTCTATATTTATCTCATCTGTGTATTTTGTCTACTTCATGTGTGTATCATGCATGCATCATGTATTCCTCATGTTTACTTCATGTATAACATGTGTTTTCCTCATTTATTGCATGCATATACCTCATTTATTCCATGATTGTGTGTGTATTCCTTGTATGGGTAGCATATAATAAGATGTACTCTAATAAAAATTTGAAAAGAAACACTTAACTATATATTTTTTATTTTTTTCTTCTACCATCTCTCTAAACTACGCTTCAATTTTTCCTTCACATACAACAACATTCACAGTTTTTCAACCTCATATTTGATGGTATACTTAACATGAATATATTCTTCCTTTATTTTCCATCTTATAATACTTTTTTTCTCTTCATTTAATACCTTTTTTAAGAATTTTTATGAATATGTTTTTCTATGTTATCAAATTTTAGCTACAACTTCTTTTCTCTACCATATTTCTAAATATAAATCTCACAGTAAATTTTATGTGAGGTTCATCTTAGTTTTCATGAATTCACAACTAGTTTAATGAATGGGTAGTTCAAAACATAATTTATATAAAATGTCCTTGCTATATTCCACTCATTACCTAGTTTTGATTTGGATTTTCTTTTCCCCTTGTATGTACGCTAACCATTTTTTTGATCACTTTTTGAGGTGTATTTTATTAAAATTTATATTCTTTCTTCCCAAGGAATCCTCTATAATATTTTCTCTAACATTATCATGCAGGTATGTGAATGATCATCATGGAAAAAACACCTAAAGTGGCAAAATAATCAAAAAAATCAGAGTTAGGCAACTTGACTTAAAAACTTGAATAAGTTATCTATATTATTTCAAAAATATGTAAGAATAGGATCTATAGAAAATTGAATGTAGTTTCTAAACTAATATTTATTTATTTTTAAGTAAATAAATATATTTGGGGTATGTGCTGGATCATCATGGAAAGAATAGGCCCTTAAGTGGCAAAAAAATTAGAAAATCAGAGTTGGGCAACTTGAAGTAAAAATTTGAATAAGTTATCTATATTATTTCAAAAATATGTAAGAATAGAATCTGTAGAAAATTGAATGTAGTTTGTAAACTACTAGGTTTATTTAAAAATAAATAAAATCTATTTGGTGAAAATTTGAAATTTCAATGAGTACTTAAATTTCAGGAAAAAATAAGAAGTAGGTGCCTATTTGACCACCCTAACCATAATAAAATGATAATATTATTTTATAAGATTTTATATATAAGTAGAGGACTGTGACCAGATGTGATGCATATTTTTTGTAATTTTTCCAAGTAAATAATTAATTATGAATTTTTATTAAAACTTTAAAAATATAAAAAACTCATATGTCTAACCACCTTAACTTGGTCAAAACTTCATGAAATTTATTTTTTATTTTTTAACCCTATAGTATGTGAAGCATATAATGTGACACATGTTTTGGATTCAAAAAATGTGATATCGTTTGAAAGTTATAGATGTTTTTCAATCAACCTATCGATCAGACTTTAGTCATAATTCTAATAGAAAATAAATAATAATTATTTATTAAATTCAAATTAAAGCATAATTTATATTGGTGGAAAGTTAAGAATCTCCTCTAAAACCCTTTTCATTTCATCAATTTTGGGTAAAAAAAAGTTAGTCAACCATACCCTACAAATACCCATAATATTGCCACTTTTTGGCCCATCATGATCCTGCACATACCCTTTGGTGAAAATTTAAAATTTTAATGCAATATTATTTAAATTTCAGAGAAAGATAAGAAGTAGGTGTTTGTCTACCACCTAACCACAATAAAATGATAATATTTTTTTATAAGATTTTAGATATAAGTAGAGGACTCATGTCCCAATGTGATGCATATTTTTTTGTAATTTTTTCCAAGTAAATAATTAATTATGATTTTTTTGTTACAACTTAAAAAAAACTCGTATGTCTAACCACCTTAACTTGGTCAAAACTTCATGAAATTCAATTTTTCTTTTTTTAATCGTATAGTATGTGAAGCATAGAATGCGACACATGTTTTGGATTCAAAAAATGTGATACCCTATGAAAGCTATAGATGTTTTTCACTCAGCCTATCAATTTGGACTTTAGTCGTAATTCAAATAGAAAATGAATAATAATTACTTATTAAATTAAAAGAAAAGCATAATTTATATTGGTAGAAAGTTGAGAATCTCCTTTAAAATACTTTTCATTTCATCAATTTTGGGTAACAAAAAGGTCATTAGCCACATACCCATCATATTGCCACTTTTTGGCCCATGATGATCCTGCACATACCCATGCAACTCATGTTATAATATTTCTCTAATTAATCCATTTTCATTAGTAGATGATACAAATATTGATGTTGTAGGATTATTTGATAGTGTTTGGACACACACATTACTAAAGTATGACATTATGTATTTATATTTTGATGAGTTATCTTTATCACTTCCAACAAAATGGCTCCTATTTGACATCTCTCAGTAATTAGAAACCACAAAAATGTCATTACATTTAAGGTCATAGTTAAAGAATCAAAAATAATAATTTTACTATCATTTATACTAATGAAAATAAATAGATAAAATCAACAAAAGGAAGCATAGATTTGTGGGGTGTAGATGTATAACTACTCAATATTATTTATAAAAAAATTAAAAAGAGATAAAAAGGAGGATTCTCATATTATAGAATAATAAATAAAGTATCACTTGACTCTCACTAACTCACTAGAAAATAATGCCTATAGCTATTTATGACTCACTTCATGTAGGAGGATCACCTAAATGTTGTTCTTGAAGGTCCAAGAGACCTAGTTGATATTTTAAGGACTATTTTTTTTTGTGATTTTTATTTGTATGTCAAGAAGAACAAAAAATGGTCTTAGAAAACTATATAAATAATATTTTTTAATGTTTTCTAGCCTAGGTGTGGTATAGGGTTAAAATTAGCATAAAAGGCATAAATGTCATGTTTAATGATATAGTCATTAGTCCATATTGGAGAAAAAGAACTTTTTCTCTAGTGTAACTTCTTTTTTGTAAGTTCTTTTAAGTTAAATCAATGAAAAAACACGCTCCAAGAACTAGGAACAAATCAACAAAAAGACCCTCACATGTTCTAATGGTCCTTATAAGACCTTATTTGACTCAATAAATCCAAAAACAAGAGTTGAGAACAATCCCAATCCTTGTAGCAAGCTAAAATTCACCTAGAAATTCAAATTTTAGTTTTGGAAGGAAACCAAATAATTTGAAATCTAGGTCTGATAAAACTATGTAAACCACCTGAGATGATCCTAATGTATCTCTCAAGACCCCTACAATCACAACCAAAACTCTTAGCATCCTAGAAAGCATAAAAAATTTGTTGAGAGTGATTCCTCTGCATCATACTCCCACAGAAAATAAAAAGAGCTAGAAACAAGTGTTAAATTGTGTGATATGATTGAAACTACTAAAAGTATTATAACGCTATATTTGCAAGTTCACTTACTAGCCTTCCTTCTTAGGATGAAACACTCAAAATGTACCAACACTCATTTATTTTTCTTAATTAGTCTCCTAAAAAAATTCATCACACTCTATAGGCTACATTTAAACCCTACCTTTAATGGATAACTCAAAACAATGCATTTTCCATAAAACCCTTAAAAGACTAGAGTCTACGATAGTCTTAATGTGAGTAAACACACTGTCTGCTATAAATCACACAAACTAAAGAGTTAGAACTTTCCCTTTGGAGGAAACAAGAAAAAAGACCTACAACCAGTTCTTAGAGTAATTTTTTTCATTGATTCAACATCAAAGAACTTAAAAAAAAGTAGTTACACTTGAGCATAATCCTTTTTCTCTAAATCCCTAATGACTATATCATCAAACTTAACATTTATTTTATGGAACTTTTAACCCTAAACCACACCTACGCCCTAGAAAACATTACAAAATATTATATATATGGTTTTCTAAGACAAGTTTTTTATCTTTTCATGACATACAACTATGACCTATAGAACAAAATAGTCCTTAAAACATCAACTAGGTCTGTTGTACCTTCAAGAACCACATTCAGGTGATGTTCCTACATCATACTCCCCAAGGAAAATAAATTTGAGTTCCATCTCAAATGATGGTCTAAATTTCTTTCTCTTCTTTCAATTGTGCCACATGCTTAGCCATTTTTTGACCTCCTCTTGATCCTCTCCATACTTAGGTTGATCTTCTCCATATTTCTTAGTCTTCATTCTTTTGTTTTGTGCTTGATTTTTGTACCTCCCCTTGATGATCTTCTTTTCAATTGCAAGAATACAAAATTATATTTCTCCTTTATATATACCTCATGGTTGTTTTCCATTTATTCATCCTCTTCATTCTCTCCTTGGTCTCCACCTATACAAACATTATAATCAACATGCATTAGACAAGAACCACGAGGCCAATTTTCCTCTTCACTAGCTCCATGTGCTTTTTTTCTTGTGTCTTCCTTCGCTATCCTACTTGTATTCATACCTTCATTACCAATATTCACCATCCACTCTTGCTTTATCTCAAAAACTTGTGCCCACAAATCATCTTTAAGTACCTCAAAATGTACCTCTACTATAAGTTCTTTCCTTTCTTTCTCATTTAGCATTCTCTTTTCTATCCAAACTTTGTTAACCTTCACCTTCCAAAACAACTATCCTTTGATTTCTTCTTTTTGAAAAATCATCCTTATAGGCCACTTCACCTTCTTTCTCATTGGAAAATACCCAACATTTCCTTGGTATTCTTCATCAAGACACTGATGCACTACAAGCTTAATACCTCTTTTCAATTATGCCATTTCTCTAGACCAAACTTATAAACTTGGCTTATCTTGTTTTCTTTCATATTATCCTTCCTTTTGAGGTTTTCTCTCTTATCTTTCTGCTTGATGCAAATGAAGCATCTTTTACAACAAATCTTGACTCAATACAAACATAGTTTCAATCTAGGGTCATGCCTAGTTCTTCTTAGTGAATTTGCTTAATGAATTTGATGAGCATTCACCAAAAAAAAGAATGGATTCTTGAACTATCCAAACCCCTTTTACAATGCATTTGATGATGTGCAAACAATCACCCATTCGTTCATATCAATACAATGCATACTTTCTTAGAACCTTACATAACTAAGTAGAAAACTACCCTCCCTAGTCCTGTTAAGAGCATTCTTGATTGATTTTGTTTAAATTCATACAAGGGAATGAATTGCAAGTGTTCTAAACCACCTTAGGAATCTATTAAAACAAATATTTACTTGATCAAATCAAAACAAGGGGTCATTGATCAAACCCATAGACTTCCTCACTATGAAATGAAAGGAATTGTCATCAATAACATTCACAAATCAGAGAACTAAGTCAATATATTTAGTGAGATTTAAGATAACACTACTATATACATTTACTCCAATTTTCATCAAGATCCAATGGTGGAAATGTCTGTTATGACTTTTAAAAAAAAAATGGTAACCCTAATAAGGGTTCTAGGTAGTTTTCACCAAAGTCCTTATAACTTTTGTAAAAATAAACCAATGAATGTGAAACCAATTTGAATTGAAAGGTAAGAGGCCACATTACAACCTCCAATTTTTTTTAGTTCAAAATCAATTTTTAAAAATCAGTACCAAGCAATAGAAAATGACTATTACAAAAAAAATACAAAAAGAAATGCTTCAAAATGAATTGATTTCTCATTCCAATCTTGTCTAGAACCCTGGAATTTGAGTTTGGAAGCCCAATATATACATTACTATCCATTCCAACTATTTCAACTGACCACCTAACCATATATTTAACAATTACATCAAATTTGACAACTTAAACAAAGTTGCTTGACAAGTTTTGTGCAACTTTTACATTTTTTAACATCTTGGCATAGAACTTTCCAAAATGGATCCAAATGATCCAAAATGGTCTTAAATGGTGTTAAATGGCCTTATTTACATCAATCCTACCAAAATCAAGACAAACACCTAAATTTGATCACATTTGCATGAGGGTGCCCCTGCACCACTGCTACATCTTCTTGTCTTTGTGATACCTCACCTTAAGCTTCTTATTTTTCCTCTGGCCTAGTCTTTCCATACCCAATACCTTCACAGACAACCTTATAAAAAATCTTGTTAACTTGGAAAAAATTCACTACTAGATCTTTTGGGGCTCTGATACAAAAAATTATGTAGAGAAATACACAATTGGAAGAAACAAGTGTTTTTGCAGGATATGATTGAAACTACCGAAAGTATTATAACCCTATTTTTGCAAGTTCACTTACTAGCCTTCCTTCTTAGGCTCAAAACCCTCAAAAGGTATCAAAACTGTCAAAAGGTATCAAAACTCATTTCCTTTGCTTACTTAGGCTCCTGAATGCTTTCATCACACTCTACAGGCTGCATTTAAACCCTACTTAATAGTGGATAACTCAAAACAATGCATTTTCCATAAAACGCTCAAAAGACTAGAGTCTAAAACAATATTAATGCAAGTAAACACACTGTCTGATACAACTCACAAAAACTAAAGATTTAGGACTTTCCCTTTGGTGGAAATTTGCACAAGGACCTACAAAAGATATGCTTCAAATCTCATTAATTTTCAATAGTTGAATTAAAAGATATGGATAAAACTTACTCACTCAAAATCCTAGCTTCTAAACAAGGTAGAGAGCACTATTTTGATCATAACTTGAGAAAAAATCAATGAAATCACCTCAAACAAATTGATTTTTAACCTTATGACATGTCATTATCATTCCACACAATCAAAAACCTAAAACTATGTCATACAAGGTTGTAGCAATTTGTTCTTTTTTATATTTTTTATAAATTTGACATAAAAATTGATAAAAATAGGGTATGTGATGAAATATTTCTCCCCAAAATTCTTGGAGCATTTTCTTTCATTGATTCAACATCAAAGAACTTACAAAAAATTAGTTACACTCAAGCATAAGTCCTTTTTCTCCAAAAGCCCTAATGACTATATCATTAAACTTGACATTTATGCCTTTTTATGCAACTTTTAACCCTATGCCACACCTAGGCTAGAAAACATTACAAAGATTATATATATGGTTTTCTAAGACCAATTTTTGATCTTTTCTTGACATGTAATGAGGACTCATAGAAAAAAATAGTCCTTAAAACATCAACTAGGTCGCTTAGACCTTCAATAACAATATTTAGGTGATGCTCTTACATCGTCACTACAAATAGAATACCAAGTAGGAAGTATCCACCAAGAATTTAAGATGCCAAAAAATGGAGTCCAAAATATAATTATTCAAAGGATGTGAAGATTCAATAATTTAATCAATATGAATCAAGAGTAGAAAAAATATTTAAAATAACAATTGATTCTTAATTGTATTTATAAATTCAAATTAATTGAATCACATGTGATTGTATAATGAAGTAAAAATATGGTAAAAATCATTTGATTATAAAAAAATTGACATAAATGTTGGGAAATTAGGACCATATCCCAAAAATATATGTGGTCATGAAGGTGATTATGCATAAATTATGAGTGATTCAACTTTACAAACAAATAGTTTACTATGGAAACACACTACATATAAATGTTTCATAAATAATTTGGTGACGATTCAAAATCCATTAGATAAATAAATAATTAAATTTAGGCAATTTGTTCCCCATCTATAATTTTAAATTTATTAAAATCAAATTAAATGATAGTAAATATTTTAATATATAAATATTCAATAATAAAAATTACTAGTGATGAGTATGTTATCACATTTGGGATCTTTTGGAGCTAGATAGTATGGAGTGGATTCTTCCATAGACCTTAAAGGTTTATTTTACTTATGTATTTAGTGAATATTAGGGCATCCTAGACCATGAACCTCTCTTCTCTAGACTTGGATCTAAAACACTCTCTTTTTAAAGATTCACCTATACCTTCCAAATGGATGCAAACTGTCACGACCCCTATTTTATTGTTTGGTCATTTTATAATGTTTGGTTAAATAAATTTATATTGAAACAAAAGAACATTAAAGTTTAATTAAATATTTCATTATGCCATTAAATGTTAATGTTCTGTTGTTATGGATAATTATTTATTTGCAAATTAAGATGTTTTCTTATTTAGTTACTTTCAATAAATATTTAAAAAAAAAAAGAGAGGAGAAGATTGAAAATTAAATGACTGCCTCATTATTATTTTCAGAGGATAAAATATTTCATATGCAATAAAAATAAGATTTTCATTATTATTTCTTTGTGAAACAAATAATAAATATGAAAAGAAATATTATTTGAATTTCAAGATTCGGTTATGGGGAAGATGAAAAAGAAAACTTTAAAAAGAATATTATAACGGAACGGGGGGGGGGGGAATATTTTCAATATCTTTGCTTCTAAAAGCGCAAAAAAAAACTTATTGGAATGGCGATGGTTGGGGCTTTGGCTGTGGAAGCTCGTGATATAGTGTGTAGATACTCATTGAATCCTTTCATAAGAGGCAATGGAAAAATACCTTGAAGGGATCAAGGTCGTAATGGGAACTAGATAGAACATTGAAGAAGAAGGAAAGGAATACTGGTTGCATCAGAGTCTTTTGCAGGGCTTCCTAGAGGTAAGATCTGGCTAAACACATAATTTTGTTGCACCCAACATTTTTAATGGTATAAATTTTTGAATAGAGTTATGCCGTATAGAATTGGATTATATGATTATGAATACAATATAATTAGGAAAACCTTGTTTCTCCTTTATGAATCAGTAGGCCGAAAGTTAAATCTCAGTCTCAAGAAGGCATAGAATGAAACAAGATTACCGTATAAAAACTTAGAACAAGAGTGGATTATTGTTCAAATAATGGGTAGACCTCACTTAGTGGTAGTATTGTGGAATATTATAGTGTTAATCCTCTATCTGGTACAATATAAGTGTCAGGGATTCCTTTTTGAATGATTAATTAATTTATGTTTTCTTTTCAATATCAATCTTCCACTATCATTGGAGCACTCTACATGGTTGTTCAGGGCGTTCCACCAATGGGTCAACTTTATGGAAGAAAACCTTCTTATAAGATGAATCATAGAAGGAAAATGCTATTTTTCTAGTGCAACTCTCCCAAATCTCTTTGTCGTAAATGGACGGGCGCAGTCAATATTTGGGTGTGCTAAGGAAACGACCTCTTCCTTGGTCGTGCTTGTGTCTCTGTTCATTATCCTAAAGTCTGTATGGTAGGGAACTCTCTTTTCCATTCGAAAACATCTTATAAACCTCTAACCCATCATAGTGGCATAGGGTCCCTCTTTTTTGAACCTCTGGTGTTTATACCCTCGTGCATTATACAATGATACTCATGCCATCAGGTGTTTTGGACTGGGAATACATAATATAGCACTTACTATGGTGTAACAGTGCATCACATGTTAATACTCCTGTCATTTTTGTGCATGGCTAGAATATGGGTCAGGTATATTTGTGTTTACTTTATGTTGTCTTTATATGCTTAAGATGGCTTTATCGAGTAAGGTCTTGGTGAACTCTAGTATGATCATCACTGTTTCAGGTTTAACAGTGATGCTGAACTCTCTGAATGCTAGGTTTGACATTGTAAGAGGTCCTTAAGATAGCTGTGACTTGTGGATCACCATAGAATATGATTGCGAGTACTTCTTTTCTTGAATACTATCACTGTTTTATAACTTGTAATGTTGTCATGGTGAAGTCGAGTTGTAATGCTATACTCAATGTTACTACATGACATCATTGTCAAGCAAACTTGTTCCTTGATTGTGGTACATGGACTAGGATATAATATTACTCTATGTTCATTCAACACTAAATGATAGCATTAGAAGCTGAACCTGTATGCTTTATGGTTTTGTGTGATTAAACTGAGAAAAAATTGCTATTGACTTCAGAATTTTCAAATTCATCACTATGTTTTGATGTCTTGCTTAAAACTCACTTTGCTGAAACTATAACCATTAGCAAGAATGAATTTACACTTATGATTGCATATATCTGGATCAGGATAGTTTTGTATTGAAGATACGAAATATTAAGTGTGATTTGACCATTATAACTCAAATAATCATTCATAATCCTTGAAAAGATCATTGGTTGCTAGGTTAGTTTGCAGATTATGGGTATATATGCTTATGATGCTTTAAAGACTTTTATGCAACTTATGTGATAATAAAGTATACCTCCACGAAAACATGATTTGGATGGATTTAATTTTTGGAAACTTAATATCTTGAACTCTTTGAAATTCGTGGGTCTTTAAGGTAATGATTATTGAAGGTTGTAGAAGCAAGAAGCTTTTCCTTATATTTTGTATTAGGGTGTCTATATCTATTTTTGGTATATAAATAACTCTTGATTTACTTTATTTACTTACTTATTTAAACATTAGATTTTTATGTTAAAATGGAAATGTTAGTAACCAAATATAATGGAAATGGTAATTGCTTCACTTATAGTTAGTAGATGCGAAATGTTAAGGTTGGAACAGTTAGTATATGTTTTACTTGATAGTTATTTACTATTATCGCCTAAGGCAATGCCTTAATGATTTTCAAATAGGCGAATGCTACTCAATGTTGAAAAATAAATCCAAAACTTGGTATTGATTAGCCACTTGACAGCTTGGACTATGTAAAGATAGTATATAAATCCTTGGATGAATCGATGGAAATACTGAATTGAGTGATTAGGTTCAATGAGTTTGTTGGACTTGCTTACTAGAAGTGGTATGTGTAGAAGGATAAATTAGTAGGTCAGTATGTTGATTTTGTAGTATAAATTGAATATCTTGAATAAGAGGAAATTAATGATATGTTGACTAAATGAAGAATGATGGAAAAGATAGTAAGTTGAGTAGGTTTACAATGATATGATGAATACGTGAATACATTGAATGGCTTAAAAGTATAGATCCAAGATTATCTTATATCCAAGAAAAGTAAGGGAACTTGTTAAGTCTGCATTTATTCCATATCTCCTCCCTTGGTAGTAAAATTAGGGAATTCTATTTATCAAAAACATTAAGTAGGGTTACCTTCTAAATAGTATTCTTTTATGAGCAATAGGTTTCTCATCATCATTGTTATCATAGTAACCCACAATTCCTATTCACCTTTCTCATATCATGTTGGTTTTTGAGCTAATATTTGTGATAAAGTTTTCATGATTCGAGGAGCATTCAAATCAAGATCTATCACAATTAACCAAGAGTTTAAGGCTAGTGTTTTGGTGAGTAGCAATATCATAATGTGATCAATCTTCATTTATGTATCTTATTTCATTTTTTTTCAAGGTTTGATTACCAAAACGGGGTTTGACCAAGGCAAACCCCTATTCACTAACACTTTCTTGCAGGTCCAGGATGTTGACACATGAATGAACAAATCTAACTTGTGGTTACAACATTAGAAAGGTTGAATACGAGATACCTGTAAGTTATTTACTTTGAGTAAAGATGGTGCTTATTTATACTGAAAAATCATTTATCTTATTTGATAGACCTTGTTTCATTGATGAGCATGTAATTCCATTTTTATAAGTGATGTGAATTATATAATTAATCCTTCTAAATCTTATAACCTTAAAATCACCTGGTTCTATTAAATTATTTTGGAATTGAGGATTATAATTAGTAGGTGAGTTTATCTCGAACCCTTACACAAACTTTTCTATATTTCTTTATTGAAATATAATGATTGTCTTGTTATGAATGTGGTATTTAACCTAAATGATTTTCCTTTTAGGTCCTCTTTAGACTGGTTTAATACTTGATGAGGTGGAAAATAGGGTTTAATCAAAATGAATTGGATCAAGATGATAAACCACTAGAATTTTCCATACTAAACACCACAATTTATGCAATTATGAGGGCCAAAAGATGTAAATAATGATGAAAATTTGACCCTAACTATAATACCAACTATGAGGGGAGTTTTCAGAGCTTAAAATGGTGTGTAACTTGCTACAAGAAGCTTGTTTTTATGGTACAAATGACTCATTTGTCACTATTAGGGTTTCTGAAACTGAGATGTGGGTTATTTTCCTTGATGTTTGAACTCTTAGATCCCTAGTTGTTAGCTCCTGAAATTCTGGAATAAATTTTGTAGCCTTATTTTTATGTTCTTGCACTATAAAGGTCAATTTTGCAACTTGTCAACTTTGACAATTTTGCTTCAAACTTCTTCTCCACTTGATCTTCAACCTAGAAATCTGCAAGTACACATTCAACGAAAGAAAAACTTGTTGATTTTTAGTGAATAGGGGCTTTCCTAAGTCAAACCCCTTGTAGGTAATTAAACAAAATGATGAAATAATGAAATTGAAGCATGGACATGAAATGATGAAATGTTGATACCTTGAAAGTTGTCTTGGAAGATAAATTTGTAATCTAACTTGTAGTGGCCATGAAGAATGTAGATATTCATCCTTGAATAATATGTACAACAATGCTTGTAATAGATCTTTAATGCTACATCAACTATCTTAACTCAACAACATGCATGTGTGTAATAAACCCTTGTCATAGTGAAATGATCTTGAATTGCTTCAATAATACCTTGATAATATGCCTTGAAATGTCTTTGGGATGCTCTTGTAAACTCTATAATGCTCTTGTGAATGTACTCTTGAGTGCTCATGAAACCCTAGGATGAAACTAGGTGAATTAACCTCATATTTATAGTAAATGAAGATATTACCCTGAAATTCAAATAATTCAAGCCAACACCAAATTTGCAAATAAACATTATTAAATTCCCACTAGAATGAAATTCAAAAATGGGGTCCTCATTAAGGGAGGACCCATTCACCACCTAGGGAAAATGGGTCCTGGCACTATTTTCTAGGACCTTGCCTTCAGGGAGTGAAAGAGCATCAAACACCCATGTAGAATTTTCCAGAAAATGGGGGTCCTATAGAGGGAGGACTCATTCACCACCTAGGGAAAAGGGGTCCTATAATCTAATTTTACGGATCTATGAAAATTGCATTTGAATGTGTAACATTTACAATTTTAAATCCAAATTACTTAATTGAAATTAGCACACAAACATAATTAAATAAATGGAAATAAAAAAGTCATGAAATTAGAATGAAAGAAAGGAGAGAAAATGAAAATAGAGTTGATAACAGAGTTCATCATAAAAATTATTACGTCTTTGGGCCCCTCTCCAATGAGTGGACTGATTTGATTAATTCTCTAGAAAATTAGTACATAACTCTGACATGGTTTCTCCCTGTTTTACAAAGAAATTTTGGAAAGCTCTTCCAAAGTGTACAAGAACAATCTCCTTGAAAGCACAGGATGAGAGAAAAAATTTACCAAGGAATTTCTCTCCAAATCATCACTTACCCAACTCCTAAGCTACTTCCCTTTTTATACAAGAAATTTACTCAATTTGGTGTATAACCAAATGATTTTGCAATATCTCCCATATCCCCTTTACAAGGTAAATATTTTAGAAAATCTCCCCTATTTACATTAAAATCTCTATAATAATCATGAATAATCTATTAGCCTTTATAATTTTAGGCTATACAATTAAAAAAAATCTCATATAATCTTCCTAATTTCTCATTTTAGCCCTTTTTGGGTTTACATATTCGGGCTAGCTAAGTCATATATTTTAAGGGATTTATTAATTTTAATTTTAGAGGGCTAAAGATTCATTTATGGGAGATTCGGGCTTTTCAACTTATTTAAAAGGGAGGTTCAACATTTTTGTTCCACAAACCACACATGGCTTGGTGGTTAAGAGGAAGAGTGGGAAGTGGGTGGTCGTGGGTTCCACCCCCGCCCCACCTTTTTTTCTCTTTATGTGGTAGAATAGTCAACAAAAGAAAGCTATTGCCTATAAATAGTAGCATGCAATGCAGTGGTGTATTGGTTGAGCGTGATGCTTGTGGATGGGATGTTATGGGTTCAAATCCCATCCCAAATTTTTTGGTAAATAGTTAAATTTGATGTTGCTGACTAAGTGCCATGTAGAACTCTATGATTGGCCCATGTGGCATCCCATCATTTGTTGTCATTGGCATTAGGATGACACATGCCAATTTGTAATTGATTAGTGACAATTGTGTATGCTATGCCATGTGTTGTTTTTGGATTGGTCCACATCATCATCGGCTATTGACTATACATCCACGTCATCATGTTGATGTCAACATGATCAACCCATTTTGACTTAAACTTTGACCACTGTATCTCACACATATGGACTTCATTTGACATGAAATGAATTTCGTCAAAAAGGTCTTGACAAGCTCTTTGCGATGATGCCCACTTTGACCACTTTTGGTGATGTCAAATTTTGACCTTTTTCCTAGCCTAAGCCCCTGAGTTGACCAATGTTTGACCAAGCATAACTTGAGTGTCGTAACTTTGTTTGACTCCATTAGAGTTACGTTGGAGTAAGGATTCAGAGCTCTTCTTGATGATGCCATTTCTGGAGAAAAATGAGAAACTTCAATTTTTGGCGAAGATCCTCTAGATCAATCCTCCCCACTAGAGAGCTTTTGGACCTTCGAAAGCTTGATTACTCAGAAAGTAAGTGAAGGTAAAGTTCCCTCACTTTACTAATATCCATCCATCTTTCCTTGCTTGGATTCATCCCCTTCAATCCCACTTTAAGGTATTCAACTACTCCTCTTCGTGATTTTCTAACATTCCTATTTAAGATGACATCCTCTAGCAACTCTAACATGTACTCCAGTGAAAGATCATCAACTGATGGAACCTAAATGTTTGTGTCTTCATCTAGTATCATTGGAGGCTTATACAACTTCAGATTCTCAACTTTGACAACTGAATAGATGTGAATGTATGGAGGAAGATTAAGGAAGAAGGTGTTCATTCTGATCTTTTCCAAGATCTCAAAGGGACCATACCAAATTGGCTTGAGCTTCCTTCCTTTGCCTTGCATTCTTTCCTTGTTGATGTGTAACCAAACTCTGTCTCCAACCTGGAAATGGTGATCATTGTGATGCTTATCATGTCAAGCCTTGTATTTGGCTTGACTCTTCTCCAACTATGCTTTCAATGCCTGATGAATTTCTTAGACTTTCTAGATGTACTTTAAAGAATTCTCTATATCATGGCATCCATCTTCAACATCATCTTTCCCAAAAGAAAAATCCATCAATTTTTTAGGCACATAACCGAAGAAAATCTCAAAAGGAGACCTCTTTGTAGAAGAGTGTGCCGCATGGTTGTAAGAATGTTGCACATAATGAAGAATCTCATCCCACAACTTGGGATGTTTACTGCAATAACCTCTAAGCAGATGCACAACTATCTTATTTACTACCCTTGTCTGTCCATTGGTCTGTGGATGGAAGGTTGTACTCTTCTTCAGTCTAGTGTCCATGAGTTCCCACAATGCTAACCAAAATTCCCCCAAGAATTGAGAATCTCGATCTGATACAATAGAAGTAGGTAACCCAAAGTGAACCCATACAAATTGAAAGTACATCTGAGCTGTCAGTTCAACAATGACCTATTTTTTACAAGGCATTAGAATACATATTTTGTTGAACCGATCAACTACTACATATAGATAATCATGTCCCTTCCTAGACATAGGTAACCCCCTGACAAAGTCCATTGACACACTTTCCCATGGACGGGATAGTACAGGTAGAGGTGTGTACAACCCCAATTTTTTGTTACTAGGTTTACTTGTTGCACACATGACAAAACCTCTAATATACTTAGTTATATTTTCTTGCAAATGAAGCTAGTAAAAATACTTTTGTAGCTGAGTGATTACTTTCCTTACCCCAAAATGTCATGTAATCAATGAGGTGTGTGCTTCTCTAATTACATGTGCTTGTTCATCTTTTGGAATACATAACTTCCCCAAGTGATACAACAGTTTATCCTGCACATAGTAAACTTTCTCTTCTACATGTTTTCCTGTAATTAGAGTTGAATAGATTTCCTTACAGTCTTCATCATTAGCATTTTATTCCTAAAAACTTGCATGTACCATGGACCTACCTTTAAGGATAATCAAAGCATTCATAATAGGAGGCCTAGATAGCATATCTACTACTTTGTTATGGGCACCTTTCTTGTACTTAATTACCAAATGAAGCTATTGAAGAAAACCCATCCACCTAAAGTTCCTACTTTGTTGCAGTTTGGATTGTGAATGCAAATACTGAAGTGGCTGGTGATCAGTGTGGATTACAGTTTCTTTTCCCATTAAGTAGTTTTTCCATTTTTTAACACTCTAAAATAATGCATAAAGTTCCTTATCATAAGTAGGATAGTTAATTAGTATACCTAAATTTTTTTTAGAGTGATATCAAATCGGTTTACCTCCTTGCTTTAGCACTACTCCCATGGAAAATCCACTCACATCTATCTTGATCTCAAATAGTTGGTGTAAATCTCGTAAATCCAGAACTGGTGTTGTGCTCAACTTTTCCTTCAAAGTGTTGAATTCCTTCTATTGTGGACCTCCCCACTAAAAATTTGTCTTCATACTGGTCAATGCATGCAATGGTGATGCAATGTAGGAGAAGTTTGCAATGAACTTCCTCTAGTACTAAACCACACCTAAGAAACTTCTAACTTTAGTGATTGTGCTTGGCTTAGGCCATGTTACAATAACTTCGACCTTCGCAGGGTCTACTTTCAATTGACCACCACCTACAACATAGCCTAAGTACACTAAGGATGTCTTAGCGAATTTGCATTTAGGCATCTTTACAAAGAGTTTTTCTTTTCTCAATACATCAAAAACTTTCTTTACATGAATTACATGATCTTCCTAAGTTCGATTGAATACAAGAATATCATCTAAATAGACTATAAAAAATCATCAATAAAAGGATGAAGGACATCATTCATGAATCTCATAAATGTAGCTAGTGCATTACAAAGCCCAAAGGGCATGACCAACCAATCGAACAGTCCCTTTTTTGTCTTAAATGCAATTTTCCATATGTCATCCCACTATGCAAGTCTAACTTAGAGAAATAAACTGCATGTTTCAATTGATCAAGTAAATCATCAATTCGGGGAAGAGGATACCTATTCTTTACTGTTATCTTGTTTAGGGCTCGATAGTCAATGCACATTCTCTAAGACCCATCCTTCTTTGGAACCAACACAATAAGAGAACCACAAGGAGATGTACTAGGATGGATGACTCCTTTTTCCACCAACTCCTGAACTTTCTTTTTTATTTCCTCATTCTACAAAACTCACAAATGTTACATGCCGATGTTTGGAAGAGGCACATCCTGTTGTAAATAGATTTCATGTTGTATCTCTCTCTTAGGTGGCAACCCCTTTGGTTCCTGAAATAAGTCATCATAAGTAGAAACTATTTTGACCATCTCAGTTTTACACTTTGGATCACACCCCTTAAATTCTTTAGCTTTTTCATTCTCTTGAGGTTTTACAAGCATTAATACAAAGTTCTTACTAGAATTGACCAGCCTTTTCATTTGACTAACATTGACTAGTGCAAGCTAAGTCCTAACTTTGTGTGCACATACAATGTATTCTATCCCATCCTTAAAAATATGATACTTATTCTCTCCCCTATAAACAATTTATTTTCTATCATACAAATAAGGACTCCCTAACACAATCCCACAAATATCCAAAGGGACAACATCTACTTCTACCTCATCAACAAAGTTTGCAGTGATAGCAAATTTCAATTTACACTATTTTGTTACCTGCAGTTGAGCATCATTGCAAACCCATCCAAGTGGAAATGGATTTGGATGAGGTTTTGTAGTTAAATTAGGTTTCTTTACCACCTCTTCAGATATTAAGTTGACTTGAGAACCCACATCAAACAATGTGTCAATCTTAGTGTGCTTAGTTACAACTCGGATATGAAAAAGTTCATTCCATTATTTATTAGCTTTAGTAGGAGTAGATAATCTACTTGTACTTGCATAAGAAACATTTGATTCAAAAGAGAGAATTATACCTTTCCCTTTACCTAGGATCTTGGTAGTAGCAATCTATGTTTCATCTCCAGAGTTGGATCCAAGATCTTGTTGAATCATTGCAGTAGTCTTTTGCTTGTCTTTATTGCCTCCATATATTTTCAGCCTTAATTCAGGATGCAACTTCCAACACTTCGAATCATCATGCCCCTCTTTCTTGCAATGAGAGCATGTGGGCTTATCACCCTCCTTCTTAACTGTAGCTATCTTTTTCCCTTTTCCTTTTTCTTTGTCTTTACCTTTACCCTTAGACTTCCCCTCAAACTTATATGGTTTCTTTAAGATATTATCATTGAAAGTGTTCTTACCCCTTGACTCTAAATGAGTGGCTTGGACTAAAACTTCTTCTAGATTACTAGGACTCAACATTAGAATAGTATGTCTTAGGTAAGAATACAAACCACCTATGTACTTAAGTAAGGTATCTTGTGTATACAATGGAACATTTAAAGCAATAGCCCATTTTCTAAACTCATGGGTATAATCTTGGATAGATTGACCCTTACCTTGCCTAATTTTTTTCCAATTCATGATTAATTGTTGCATATAACCTAAAGGGTAAAACTATTTTTTAAGGGCAGCAAAAAATTCCATCCAAGTCATATTAATCTTACCATGGCGAGCAATTTCCTCTCACGTCCTACTCTCCCACCAAGTGAGAGTTGTACTCCCAACCAGAGAGTGGGTAACTAGATCATAGAAGCATCTTATGTTAATCCTTGAATCCTACAATACACTTCTACCTGTTGAATCCAATCATCTAACTTTTTGGCATTTAACTCACCACAGTACTTAGGCAATTCAAATTTTACATCCGGATTGATAATAGGCTTAGACTTTCTCTTGAAAGGATTAATAGTAGTAGAAGAGGAAGAAGAAGAAGGGGAAGATGGAGAAGAATGGGAAGATGGAGGAGATGGAGCTTGTGGATCTTTTCCTTCTTTTTCCTTTTGATCTTCCTTCTTTTCTCACTTCAAAGAATCTCCCTTTTTGCGCTTCTTCTTTTCTGCATAAAGCTTTTCCACCATTGCCTTCATGTCAAGAAAGGCTTGTTGAAAAAGACTTATCATCAAGCTCTTGCTCAATACTTTTCCCAACTTCAGTTTCATCAATTGTTGGAAAATTCCTTCATTTTCTGATTTCAAGATTGTATTCTTCTAGCTCGCCTTCACCTCGCTATTTCCTGGAACATGTTAGCATCCAATTCTGCAATACTAGTCACACAAAGCTCTGATACCAAAATTGATCTATTTTATGGATCTATGACAATTGCATTTGAATGCATAAAATTTACAATTTTAAATCCAAATTACTTAATCAAAATTAGTACACAAACATAATTAAATAAACAAAAATAACAAAGTGATGAAATTAGAATGAAAGAAAGGAGAGAGAATGCAAACAGAGTTGATAACAGAGCTTTTCGTAAAAATGACTATGTCTCCGAGCCCTCTCCAATGGCTAGACCAATTGGATTAATTCTCCAGAAAATCAGTACATAACTCCAACATGGTGTCTCCCTGTTTTACAAAGAAATTTTGAAAAGCTCCTCCAAAGTGCACAAGAACAATCTCCTTCAAAGCACGAGATGAGAGCAAAATTTCACCAAGGAATTTCTCTCCAAATCACCACTTACCAAACTCCTAAGCTACCCCCCTTTTTATACAAGAAATTTACTCAATTTGGTGTATGACCAAATGATTTTGCAATATCTCCCATATCACCTTTACAAGATAAAGATTTTAGAAAATCTCCCCTATTTACATTAAAATCTCCATAATAATCATGAATAATCTATTAGCCTTTATAATTTTAGGCTATACAATTAAAAAAAATCTCATATAATCTTCCTAATTTCTCATTTTCACCCTTTTTGGTTTTACATATCTCGACTAACTAAGTCATATATTTTAAGGGATTTATTAATTTTAATTTTAAAGGGCTAAAGATTCATTTACAAGAGATTCGGGCTTTTAAACTTATTTAAAAAGGAGGTTCCGGATTTTTGTTCCACAAACCACACATGGCTTGCTGGTTAAGAGGAAGAGTGGGAAGTGGGTGGTTGTGGGTTCAACCCCCACCCCAACTTTTTCGCTCTTTATGTGGTAGAATAGTTAACAAAAGGAAATTGTTTCCTAGAAATAGTAGCATGCAATGCAGTGGTGTATTAGTTGAGCATGATGCTTGTGGATGGGAGGTTATGGGTTCAAATCCCATCCCAATTTTTTGGTAAACATTTGAATCTACGCTGCTGACTAAGTGCCATGTAGCACTCTATGATTGGGCCACATGGTACCCCATCATTTGTTGTCATCTCCATTAGGACGCCACGTATCAACTTGTAATTGATTAGTACCAACTGTGTATGCTATGCCATATGTCACTATTGGACTGGTCCACGTTATCATCAGTTACTGACTGTATATCCATGTCATCATGTTGACATTAACATGGTCAACCCATTTGGACTTAAACTTTGACCAACTGTAGCTCACACATACGGACTTCATTTGACACAAAAAGAATGTTGTCAGAAAGGTCTCGACAAGCTCTTCCTGATGACACCCACTTTTACCACTTTTGGTGATGACAAATTTTGACCTTTTTTTGGCTTGAGCCCCTAAGTTGACCAACATTTGACCAAGCATAACTTGAGCGTCGTAACTCTGTTTGACTTGCATTAGAGTCAGGATTCAAAGCTCTTCCTAATGATGCCAGTTTTGGAGAAAAATGAGAAACTTCAATTTTTGGTGAAGATCCTTCAGATCATCCTAGCACCAATTTCTAGGACCTCAATTTTTCCTAATTAAATGTTATGCAATTTGAATCATGGGTTTCAAGATAGATCTTTGGGAGGTGTCACAAATAAGGCTTAAATTTGAATTAAAGGGGCTAATTAACTCTAATAAACCACAATTAATTAAGAGGGTGATCCCACGATAGTGGTTTACAATTTTTGGCCAAATTAGACACTGAAATTATTATTTTTAACTAAATATTCACATTCTTGCACTTATAGCAGCTAAACCGTGAGGAATTTGAAGATGATACAAACTAGAGTCTCATCACATTTTGTCTATAGATTCTAAAAATATTTTTTTCAAAATTTTTGGAATCAGATTGCACTTATTTTTCCATCTCCCACAAAAATTGGTTTTTTTACATAAAACAACATTTTTAAAAAGTGATGCATACCGTATAACGCACAACTTTTTTCCATAAAGGATAAAATTCTAATTCTTTCAAATTTAGTTTTGTAACTCTGATATCTAGTGCTTCCACTTGCTTAGATAGTTTTTTATTAAATATTTTTTCTTTAATCAAGTTTTGAAGTCAAACCAATTACAATTCAAGCATAGCGCGACCATATAACACATAAATTTTTTTGTATATATCGAAATTCAATTTTTTTTGTTAGATCATGGGATTCAATATCTAGTGCACTCATATTTTTCAATTTTTTTTTGATAATTTGCTATTTTCCACATGTGCAGAGCAAAGACCTTCATTTTCGGTGAAAAACCTATATTTAATAAAACTAAAAAAACAAATACATAATAAAACCAAAACATATCAAAATTATATTTTTTGGATAGCTTGTTCTAAGGACTACCTAATTCTAGTTGGTTTTGTGAATTCTCTGCCATTTTCATGTTCAAATCGAGCTTCAAAGTGAAAAAATTTAGGTTATTTTGTGTCTCAGGGTGGTGATGAGAGATAAGGGGGTTCGTACAAACCCCTAGGGGTTCAACCGAACCCCTAAGGGTTTGCTCGAACCTTAGTTTAAGTGAACCCCTTATGGGTTTGGTTGAACTAGTAGGTTCATATGAACCACCAAAATCACATTTTTTGCCTTGGGGTCATTATTTGGGAGTTATCCTTCCTTGAATTGTAAACCACTATTGTGGCTTCACCCAGAACCCTAGATAGGCATGAAACTATGTTACAACACTTAAATATGGTACACATTGGGTACAATTTATTAAAAGAGGGCCCATGATCAATGTGAATGTGTTACAACACATTACAATATTAAACCTAGAAAAAATTATGTTAATTTAGTGACAATTATTCCCAAATCAAATAAGGAAAAGGGATACTTTTCTATTACTACATTTTTCCCCACTCTAGTGAGAGGATGACCCCATGCCAAACTCACACTAATGTAGACATTTTAGAAACTTAAGTATGCAACAATAACAAAGATACATGATCATACCCTATCAAAGGCTAAGAAAAATAAATAAAAGGATCGAGAACAACCATCCCAATCTGATGTAGAATGGGGTTGTTTGTCCCTAAAAAATGCTTTTGAATCTGGGGTTGTGGAACCTCATTCTGTCCACTAGGTGAGTTATCCCAATGAGGTGAGAAATGAAAGAATCGTATTAGCCTCTCATACCATACTGAAGTTATCGTCCTAAAAACTTCAACAAGGAACCACAATGTATTGCTTTTCTAAATGAGTTGTCATGTCATGTCAAATTTTGTTAAAGGGAATTTTTCTTTGTTCATGTAAGGTCTTCTTAGGGAGCATTATTCCTAATGTCTCCAAGAGAGGAAAAATCAAGGGTGTTAGATCGTCACTTATGGGATGCCTGATCTGCATCATGCCATGATGGTAGATCATATACTCTTGGAGGACATCAAACCCAATGACACCACCAAGAAGAGGACACATCATAAGAAAAAAGGAAAATCACGCCATGAAATTTTGTTGAAAGATGTCATCAATGTATGCCCCCACTTTAAAGCAATTCCTACACTATTACTATAAGCAATTTCTTTAAATTAGCCAAATATTTTTCCCAAGACATGAGAGTTTTCCTTGGAAAACCCTATGCCAAGTCATATGTTTCCAAAATAAGCTATATCATGAAATGAGAAGGAAGGGTTGCCCCCACAAATACATAAGGGATCTATGGATTCAAGGTTAGTATGTCTTTCTACAATGTTGTTATAGAGCATGGAACTGTCATCATTCCCCAAATACTCATAGAAGTGGAAGAATGGCACAAAGAGAGGGGAAACATAGAAAAATCCTTTTAGGTCAACATGGAAGAGACCTAAATGTTTCAACGCCTTGCGTCAACTCCAAAAGGAAAACACAAGAAAAATGGAAAAGATAAGAGAAAAAAATCTTTTGGGTCAACATGGAAGAGACCTAAATGTCTCAACGCCTTGCATCTTCCCCAAAATAAAAACACAAGACAAATGAAATGATGCTTATGACATAGAGAAGAATGAAGGGTACATATAGAGGAATGTACACAAATAGAGAGATACATAAAAAAAAACATCATGCGGGATCACATCAGGCACATGCAATCACATTAAGAAAACATGAAAATGAAAAATATTAGTAAGGAACATGCAAGTCAACCTAAAGTAGGTCATCCACATCCCAATCCTAATAAGTATAAATGGAAGTTGAACAACTAGTAAAAGGGACAAGAGCAAGTGCCAAACTAGGGGAAGCACCAAGTTCAACACTCTTATTAGGAGATTTTTCATCTAACCTCATAGAAGAAGAAAACAATGCATTCAACTCATTGTGCACTTGTTCATCAGTCTTTGCAATGACAATGTCATCATCTAAATTTATCACAATGGGAGGTCGAATGACAATGTCCATAGAATGTTCTTTTTTATGTTATGGCGAGGGTATAAAGTCATAATTTATTTCTTTAGGTAAGTTTGGATTCTAATTTTCTATATTATTCTTGTCTTCTTGAGTTTTTAATCGATGAGCAACAACACGCCGTCTATGCCTACACTCTCTAACACTTCAATTTCTTTTCAATCTATTTTCAATTTATGTTTGTGTAAGAGCGGGTTTTTCAATTATAGGTTCCTTCTCTTCCTTGGGAGGAATAGTAGAAACAACAGTAGGTTGTTGGACTGCTTTCTCTTTGACTTTGTAAACTTGTTTGACTCTAGGAGGGACAACGAGATTGTTTGTGTTATCTCGTGGTCTCTTGTAGGAAACTATGGGATGTTTTTCTATATGTTGTTCTTGTATGTTCAGAAGGGATTTTGGTCCAATCATTGTTTCATCAAGGATAGGTGTTTCATTTATAGGTTGAGGCATGTTTCTAATGGATAATTATACTATTTTCTTTTCCTTGAACTTTTGATATGATTTCAAAAATAAATCCTCAGGAAGATTGATAGGTTCCATAGGCTTGGGCTAAAAGAAATCTAGTGAAAAATTCCCTCAAGCCAGTTACATAGGATTAAATCCACTATGATGCACACTAAAGATATCATTGCCAAATGGAAACTTTAGACATTTATGCACAATTGAAGGGATGAAATTCATGGATCAAAGTCATGGATAGCCTAGCTTCACATGAAATTGGCCTAATTGAGGGATGATGGAAAATGAGACAGTTTATGTTTTTAGTCCAACTTTTAAAGGGAAATCTATCAAGCCTATCGTAGGAAAAGAAAACCCATTATGCATCTTGAATCATGCTTTCGGTTTGTCATATGTTTATTGATATATTTAATGCACATATAAGAGTTCTGCAATGATTATATTCTCTCCACAAATGAGATCAATTAATATCCCATTAGTGGGGTTATCATTGATTCGACCAACTATGTAAAGAGGACCATCAATTACATTCTTAAGTATGTCATTTTGTGAGAAAGCAATATCAAGAGGATTTTTAGTTGAGCCTTATGAGGCCTAGATTCGATAAATGCTACCACTTCATTTGTGGGACACTTCTTAATAGTATCCCCTTTCATCACATCATTCTTAGTTTCACTAGCTTTGGAAAACAAAATAGTGTGCTTAGGCATGGGATTTATAAAGATTTGCAAATTTTTATTAGGAGGATCTATAGACTTATTACCTTGATCATTCACACCTCCAATTTGAAGTTGATTATTATTGATAAGGTCTTGCACAAGATGTTTAAGATGCTTAGAGTATTTTGTTTCATGCCCATTTTGTTGATGGTAATGACAATAAACATTTTTTTGAAATCTTTTAGCCAATGGTATATTAGGGTCACATTCTCTAACAAGAGGTAACATAATCATGTTCTTGTCAATAAGTTGCAACAGGATATTATGAAGTGTATTAGGTAAAGGAGTGAACTCCTTATCCCTTTCCTTGAAATGAGTTGTTTTTATATCAGCCAATTGATTATTAGTTTGTGGACTTGTTTGAGGGGAATTCAATTGTAAAAATCCCTTATTCTATTTCTTGAAAGGTTGATAACCATTTTGAGTTGTAGATTTGGATTTTTCAACACAACTAGGGGTAATTTCACATCACATCCATAAGTCGAGTTTTGATAATCACAAAGGCTTGTACATAATTGTGTGAAGGATGGAAATATCAACATTTCAAATTTTCTTTGGAGTTTATCTTGCGGGTTAGTTATAAACATTCATTGAAGGTTGGCATTGGGAATCTTAATGTTTACTTGTGAATAAATTGTTTGGTATCTTGCTATGAAATCAATCGCTTTCTCATCCTCTTCTTGTTTTCATGTCATTAAATTAGCAAGGGTCATCTTGGGACCCATGTGAATATGGAAATGGTTGTAAAAGGCATAAATGATTTCATTGGATGAAACAATTGAATTTTTCGGTAAAGAAGAGAACCACTCTAAAGTAGTATCCTTCAAGGACCTAGGAAACAACTTAGCCAAGTGTTTATCTTTAAAGATGAAATCACTACACAAGGTTGTGAAGGTGGAAACACAGATAGCAAGATCTCCTTTTCCACCATATTTCTCAAATCGAGGGACTTCTATACCTTGTGGCATTTGTGCTCTTAATACGTCGAAGGATAGTGGGTTGTATTTGATGTATTGTAAAGGTTGATTGTTGTTTTGTTGTAATGTTGCCACTTCTTGTTGAAGGGATGACATAGTTTGTAAAAGTGAGCTAATGAGAGGACCAATTTCATTGTAAGGCTAAGGGGAATAAGGAGGAGTGGTGTATGTATCCAGAGGGCTAGTGAATTACAAATTGGTGGAGGTTGGTTGTTGAGGAATTATTATGTTTGAATAGACAAGGGTAGAAGTATTTCCTATAGGAATACCTATGGAAGTGTACAGAGTGCTAGTGGGTATGACTATTGTGGTTGGTTGAATTGTTGTGGTAGGTTGAAAGGTTATGGTGGGTTGAAAGGTTGTTGTAGGTTGAAAGGTTGTTATAGGGTGAAAGGTTTTTGAAGGTTGAAAGGTTGTTGTTGGTTGTGTACTAGTGTATGTAGGGATGGACATTGGTATTGTGGAGGATGGAACTTCCACCTTGTATTAGCATAGACTCCAAAGCTTGAGTGGAACTAGGGATGGTAGGGATGGTGTTGGTAACATTAAGCACATTGGTTGTAGGAGGTGAAGTCATGGGAGATGAAGTATACAAATTATAAGCCATGGAGGGTTGATTATCAACACTACCAGAAAGAGAGTCAGGAAACCAAAGATCCACAATGAGTGAGATATCGTAGGATGACATGAGCCTTCAAATACATCTTACAATAGTATTGCTAATAGGAAACCAAGTTGTAAAGCTCATACAAGTTAAGCTAAATGTAATGAATTTAATGAAACAACAAATAAGGAAACTGAAACAAAAAAATAATAATAGCAAACAAAAGCCTAAATTTGAGATTTTAATGTCTTGAAAATACATATCAGTAGCAAACAAGGAGTCATTCGCTAGTAAGGGTAAATGGGTCCTAGTTAGGTTTTTGTGATATGTTTTTTTGTTGATTATATGGTGATTTTTAATGCCTTTTCAGATGCTAGAAGGTGTAGGTTTAACTCAAGATCAAGTACTCATTTCTAGTAAGGGTGAATGGGCCTTGATTAGGTATTTTAAAACTATTTTTGAATGATTTGCATGCTTTCAGTAATGTCTTTCAGTTCTAGGTATGTGGCAGTGAGTTTTAGTTTTATATTTTCCAAAAATGCAATGTTAAAATACAATGAAAAGATGAATGCAAGGGCATATGTTGAAATGCAATTTTATTTTTATTTTTCAAATACAAATAAATGAGATCTAAATGATATGCACAATGAATAATTTATTTTTTGTATTTTTTAGATTTAGAAAGATGCAAAACAATGCAAGTCTAAACCCTAGATGAGATCCAATTTTGAATGCAATGCAAGAAACCCTAAATGAGATCTTAACTCAATGAAAATGTGATGCAAATGAATGCAAGATCTAACCTAGGATGCAATGAAAGACTTCAAAATTAGAAAATTGTAATTGTTAATTAGAGAAAAGGGGGTCCTCATTAAGGGAGGACCCATTCACCACCTAGGGTGAATGGGTCCTGACACTATTTTCTAGGACCTTACCTTTAGGGAGTGAAAGAACATAAAAAACCTATGTAGAATCTACCAAAAAAGGGGGGTCCTATAGAAGGAGGACCCATTCGCCACCTAGGGTGAATGGGTCATAGTACCAATTTCTAGGACCTCAAATTTTCCCAATTAAATGTTATGTAATTTGAATAATGGGTTTTGGGATAGATCTTCGAGAGATGTCATAAATAAGTCAAAAATTTGAATTAAAGGGGCTAATTAACTCTAATTAACCATAATTAATTAAGAGGACATTGGATAAGTGTGAAAGTTTGTTACGACACTTAAATAAAGTACACATTAAGTACATTTTATTAAAAGAGGTCCCAAGATCAATGTGAATGCGTTACAACACATTACAACATTAAAACTAGGAAAAATTAGGTTAATTTAATGATAATTATTCCCAAATTAAGTAAGGAAAAGGGATACTTTTTCTATTACTACAATATTTAAGGAACTCATGTTTATTTTCTTTTTATGTCTCATGTCATATGATGAAGACCCTTTCCATTATCCTAAATTTTCCTATCCTTTCACCATACCTAATAAGCAAGGATCATCATGTACATGATGTATCCATTACATAAAAATGGTATAATTTTATAATTTTTATATCATATTATAACTAGTGAATTCACTTCTCTCTATTAAGTAGAAAAGAGATCCAAGATCCAACAAGTGAATTAGCTAAGATCTAGATGTTTCTATTTTGGACTGAACATTGGAACACAAACCAACTAGGTTTTTAGTGATTGAATAACTAACTCAAAGGAGAGTAAATATGCTATGGTTTGGTTCCTTTGTTTCAAAGAAGGTATATTTGATGTATAGTTGATTAACCTAAATGATATAAGCCTAGATCTGAAAATACAAATGATTGCATAGATGAAAAGAAAAATTATCAAAATAATTGTAGATCTGAGAAGAGAAGATAGAGGAGTGCCTATGACAACAAGAAGGGACTAAAATGAGAAGATAGGGTGAGGTTTCCCTAGTATGAAAGTGAGAGTTTATAACACTTAAGATCATGATCTTGAAGTTTTATGTATGCTCTATTATTTTCTGTAACCTATTTTTTATGAAAGTTCTAGATCTAACTTGTACACATGAAAAGAGGGAAAAGGTTGTGGTTTATAGAGGCTTTCCTAAGTGAAACCCTAGTTTTGGTGTTTCCACCTCCACAACAACAAATAATGATGGTATGTACATCATGTTCCATAAGTTGGCTAGAGGAAAAGTGAACAATAATTAACATTAATAAATGAACAATTTATATTGCTACCTTAGGCATGAAACCTCTATCAACGTGATATCAAACCATAAGTTGCCACAAAGAGTTGATGGATAATGCATGGATTTCCTTGAAGAACAACAAGAGGTTAGTCAACATAACTTAATAGATTATTGTAGCTAGCATGGAGAGAAGAGATTACATGTATCTTCATAATTTGCACATATTAATTGCTCATAGTTCATAATAGAGTGTAGACACTCAAATGAGAGGGAAATTTTGTTTTTTATATTTAGCCCAATATATATTTTTGGATATTGGTCTTTTGTGATCACTCTTGGTTTCTCTCTAAAAGTATTTTGTGATCATTTTTGGTTCCTATCTAATGTAATGTCAAGAATGGTGTGATTTAGAACCTAGATCCCTTATCCCACATCACATTTTGGTGAACTTGACACTTGTTACATTTGTAAAGTCTTCTAAAATCATCAAATATTTTATTATACATCTAAGTGAAATCTTCCTGTGGTTCTTATTTATCAAAAGTGCATGCACATTTTAGTGAAAATCATTTAAAAAAAATAGATTTATATATTATTTGTCATTTAAAAAGATCAAAAAGTGTTATTTTCAATATTTTAAAGATAAATTCAATTAGTCACAACACTTTAAATTCTAGAAATTATAATTTGAACATATTGTATTGCTTTAAAAATATAAAAAAATCATGCATGTGTGTGCTTTACACAAAAAAAAGAAGAAGAAAGTTTTCGTGCATTTCCATAAAAATATTTTCTCATAGACCTAAACCTATGCAACCTTAGATCT
>VDFB02327138.1:0-14493 GCA_007258455.2 Sequoia sempervirens
GCAATCTTCTTGAGAAGGAGTTGGTAGGATTTTTTGTTGAAAATTCCCATCTAGATTTGGCCCACAACTAAATCTCTATTGTGTGACCACCTTTGTAGAATTCATAGAAAAAGGGACTACCATTGAGAAGTCCCTTATCACCAAAGGAATCATTAATATCTTTAAGGAAGATAATGATAAACAATATGGCGATAAATCCTACTATTGGAACAAGAACAAAAATGTGGTTAATGATGGTGTCACTAACACTAAGCATGTCCAAGTAGCCAATGTCTCTCAATCATTGCAAAACCTCCCCCAACCACCAATAACAAATGTCATATCCATGCCTCAAGGGGAACCTCATCCTCCCATTCAATCCAATTAGTTGGGTCAAAGGAATGCCAATCGTACATTCACTCCTTTAGAGGAGTCTTTAGATGCGGTCTTTAGGAGATTGGTTTGGGATAATTTTGTGATTTATCTCATAGCCAAACCCTTTGATGAGTCCAAATGAGTCCAAACCGAAGCCCAATTGATACCGAGAATGAGTATTGTGACTATCATAAAATCAAAAGTCACTCCACCAATAAGTGCCAAGTTCTAAAGAGTTACATCCAAGATCTTATTGATTGAGGAGAAATTTTGGTTGAAGGAAATCAATCTATGCCATTTAATGATCAATTATAGATAACCAAAAAAATTTCCTCATCCATTACCAGGGTCCTAGCTCTTCCAATGCAAATAGTGGATCCAACAACAATAACAATCAAAACAATAGCACTAATAATATCATTTATAATAAAGTGACATTTAAGTATGACAATATAGTTAGGTGCATTACACAAGTAGATCCATGAGTCTTCATGATCTATGTCAAGGGAAAGGAACCTCAATGTGTTGTCACCACACATCACACCCACATATCGGTTCCTAGACCATCCACTTCATCCCAACAGCCTCATGTAAATTCATGATACAACATCCTTGATCATCTAGGAAATACCCCCACATAGATATCTATTTTAGATTTTCTAAAGGCTTCTCCTATCCATCAATAAATCCTTACCAAGCCTTTAGAGGATACCCAAGTACCAAATGAAATAGATCCTACTCAATTCCAAGCTCCCATAGGACACTTATCATCCACCTACTAGTTAGGATTTAGTTAAAATGATATTCCACCTATTGATCCTACCCAAAATCATTCCCTTCATATAGAGGTCCTTGTCACCAAGCACACTATTAAGTGAGTCCTAGTAGACAATGGCTCTGCCCTCAACTTATGTACATTGAAATTCATAAAACAGGTGGGGTACACTCATGCCAACTTGGACAATCGAGTGATCACTATTAAGGCTTATGATAATGCAGAGAGGGATTCAAATGGCATCATTTGTCTCCCTATTCAGGTTAGCCCAATCGTGCAATACACAATTTGTCATGTTCTTGATCTTGATCTACCATATAACCTTCTCCTCAGCCAACCATGGCTTCATGCCATGCAAGTTGTTCCATCCACCTATCACCAATGTCTAAAGTTTCCACAAAATGGAATTGAAGTTACTGTACATGTTGATCCACAACCTTTTGAGTATTTTTGTGCTCTTGAGGCATCATTTCTACATTCTCGCCATTATCTAGGAATCAATGTGGGAAGTTCTCAATCTTCATCTCGCCCATATTCATCCACCTTGTCATCCACTTCTGACTCCACCATAACCAAGGTCAAGATCATTGACAAAGGTTGTGGGGAATATGAAATGTGTACCGTACTCAATGTAGGCACCATGCTTGCTTCTCCATGCACTTATGGCCAACCATCTAAATATTCATAGAAAGAAGAACCAGTAACCAAGACAATCAATTCTAAAAATGTGGGTTCTACAACATTTTAGTCTCCAGGTACCTTGCAAGATCGGCTTGATGAGGATATTATTCAATTGGTCTTCAAAGAACCTGAACCCTCACCTCCTCTCATTGAGTATTTCCAAGAAGTTTATCTACAAACTTCTAAATTGGCACAAAAATATAACTACCAGGGAGGAGGACAGGGGATTGATGAGCATGAAATGTACAAACCTATTGAAACACCCATGCATCCAAAACATTTGGGCCTTGGTTATCACAAGAAACATAAAGGGTCCATTGTGTTCTCTAGTGTGTTGAATAACATTAATGAGGGAACTGATTTCCTTAAAGACATCCCTAAAGAGGAAGCCATTATACTCTCCTACAATTATAATTTAGATGTATCTACCTTATTAGAATCCACATCCATCTTCTCCATTAGCCTTTCACTTCATCACCCTGACCTCATCATTTGGGACCTACAAGGAAGCACACCTATTGATGTAATTCCTTCTAAGGAGGCATATGTATGCCTTATGGGATTAGACTATGGAGTTCACTTTGGGGAAGATGAACACCTCAACTACAAAATAGAAAGAAACAACCTAAAAAAGAGTCTTCTAGTGAAAACCTCTCTAAGGCACTTCCTGACTCGTCAAAAGTAAAAACAAAGGGTGTATCCTCTAATGAAAACCTCCCTAAGGAATTAGAGGATGGGAATGTTCATCTTCCTCTCGTGGGAACTCACTTTTATAAAAGGTCTTCAATCTTAATTGAGGAAACAAAAGAAATAAATCTAGGAACCGAAGAAGAACCAAAGACTACCTATGTGGCTAAATCTTTTTCTGAAGAAGAATATCCAGTAATTGCTAATCCAAGTTACAAGAGGGAATCACTAATTTTGCATGGTCCTATTTAGATATGCTTGGGATAGATCTTGCCTTGGTAGTACACCATCTTGATGTGTGTCCCAATGTTATGCCTGTTAAACAAAAGCTTCGTAAAATGCATCCATAGGTGGCTTTGCTTGTCAAAGTTGAGCTAGAAATGTTGTTGTTTTCCAGGTTCATTAGACTGAATGACTATTTAGATTGGATATCTAAGATTGTACCTGTAGCCAAGTCCACTAGGGCATCAAAATATATACAGATTTATGGGATACAAAATAAATCCTTTCCAAAGGATGATTTTCCATTACCCAACATTGATATGTTAGTTGATCTAACAATAAGACACGTTGTGCTATCCCTCATGGATGGCTTTTCAAGATATAATCAAATTAGGATTGCACCCGAAAATCAACATAAGACTGCTTTCACTACTCCCTAAGGTATGTTTTTCTATAATGTCATGCCCTTTGGTCTCAAAAATGCGGGGGAAACATACCAGTAAGCTATGACTGTCATCTTTCATGATATTATTCACATTATAATGGAGGATTATGTTGATGATCTATTGGGAAAATTAAAGACTAGAGAGGATCATCCTAGGGTCTTGAGACAAATTTTTGATAGATTGGAGCAATATAAGTTATGGTTGAATCCAAGAAATGTGTCTTTGGAGTCACATCAGGTAAATTTCTAGGCTTCATTATCTCTTGGAGGGGCATTGAAGTTGATCTTGCTAAGGTTAAGGTAATTATGGAAATGCCCCCTCCTAGGAATTTAAAGCAATTAAGGAGTCTACAAGGGAAATTGCAATCCATTAGGCATTTCATAGCCCAACCTGTAGATAAGTGTCAACCCTTCACTCATCTTCTACACAAAGATATAGTCTTCAAATTGGATCGACAATGCCAATAGGGCTTCAAAAAAATTAAGGAGTTCCTTGCTAATCCACCTATCTTGATGCCCTCCATACTAGGCAAACCATTGTTGTTATATATTTCAGCTATGTCAGTTGCACAGGGGGCATTATTGGCACAACATGATGAGTCCACAAAAGAAAGGGCCATATATTATATTAGTCGAACACTAGTTGGATATAAACTTAATTATTCTCCTATGGAAAAGACTTGTCTTGCGGTCATCTTCAGCTCACAAAAGCTTTGACATTATATGCTCAGTCACCCAATCAAATTGGCATCCAAAGTCAATCCACTCAAGTATTTGTTATCTGGAACTTCATTGATAGGTCGTATGGATAAGTGGGTCATGCTACTGAGCGAGTTTGATATTGAGTATGTGGACTATAAAGCAATTAAAGAACAAGTTATAGTTGATTAGTTGGAAGATGCTCCTCTAGTTGACACCCATCCTTTAGTGGCCGAGTTTCTAGATTAATCAATATTCACAATTTCAGAGCAATATGTATGGAAACTATAATTTGATGGCTCATATATGCAGAATGGGGTAGGTGTAGGAATCCTTTTTGTTACTCCACAACGTAACTACATTCCTAAATTATTCAGGCTAGCTTTCCCATGTACAAACAATATTTTTAAATATGACGCTTTAATCACTGGTTTTCACAGAGTAGTCCAATGGAACATTAGTCATCTTCATGTTTTTGGAGACTCAAAACTTATCATCAAAAAATTCACTAATGAGTTTCAGACCAAAGTTGACAAGCTTCTTCCCTAAAAGCACATGGTGGACGATTTCCTGAAGTATTTTAGTCACATCCAATTTGAGCAAGTTCCTAGACTACAAAATAAAGCTACAAATATAATGGCAATAATCGACTCACTTATAGATATGCCTCAAGATCACACAGATTGGGAATTCCTAGTGGAACAGTTATTAATCCCCTCCTATGACATTCTAGATATAGAAATGGTCTGTGAAATTGTGGGTCCTCAATCCCCTTGGTATCATGATATTTACGCCTATCTACATGATAATATCCTCCCTCTCGACCTAAATCGAAACCAATGCAAAACCTTCATCCATCACACTTCCTATTATACTATCTTAAGAGATACCCTTTATCATAAGGGATATGATGGGACTCTACTTTGGTTTCTGAATGAATCATAATCTAGAGTTGCATTAAATGAGGTACATAGTGGTGTATGTGAGGCCCATACTAATGGAATGGCCTTGGCCAAGAAGCTACGCACTGGGTATTACTAATCGACAATGGAGCATGATGCCTATGAGTTTGTAAAGAAGTGTGTATCATGCCAACAACATGCAAATTTGATTCACACTCCCACGCAATATTTGCAACCGATTATAGCATGTGGCCATTTTCATAATGGGATTTAGACCTAATCGACAAGATATAGCCTCCATCCTTTGATGGCCATACCTTCATAATCACTGCCACTAAATACTTCACCAAATGGGTGGAAGCAATTCCACTCTCCCTCATCACAAGCACCCAAATTTCCAAATTCATCCTCTACCATATTCTCTATAGATATGGTATCCCCTCCACCATCATTATTGATAATGGAAATCCATTCAAAACCAACACATTCGACAACTATACCAAACTTTCCACATCCAACATCTTTGGTCTACATCCTATTACCCCCAAGGTAATGGTCTAGCTGAAGTGACCAATAAAACCTTAATCAAAATGCAGAAGGTTGTCAACAATACTAGTTGAGATTGGAACCTCCATATCAATCCTACCCTTTGGGCCTACCACACTTCCATCTGCACCCCTACTGGCATTACCCCATACTCCCTTGTGTACGATGTCGATGCCATCTTGTTGATTGAGGTTGAACTCCCATCACTTCGCATTTCTTTGAAGATCCTAATCAGTGATGAAGAATATCAGGTTGCACGTCTTAGTCAATTAGAGCTCCTTGAAAAAAAGCATCTCATTTCTTATAACTATTGTGTGGTCTCACAACATGCCCCATTTTTCTCCTTGGAAAAATTTGGACCCCTTTTTTTGCTTCTTTCCCTTTCTTTCTCACTTGGGTGTGTTGCTTTTGGAGGAAATGGTAAAATGGAAGTTTGTGTGTTAGCTTGCCTGGTCCCTGCCTAAGTCCTTTACTTTACCATATTTCAAAGCATTGCAAGCTCTTCTCCCTAGTCTTATTTATTTACCAAACCCCCAGGTCTTGGAGTCAATGTGGTTGCACTAAGGCTATTGTATCTTTGAAAAGTTTTAGTTTTTTGCCCAGTCAGTTAGCCAAGCTCAATGAGTCATCACTAGGGTAAATCATCTTGGTGCATATGTTCCCTTTTCTTTGTTGGTTAGCCCGGTGGTGGGTTTTGTTTTTCTTTTTAACCAAAGATAAAAAAAATTGGAGGTTCTGTAGTGAATATTTTTTTAATCAATTTGGTCCTATTTGAACCAGTTTGGTCTTCTCTTTTTTGGCTCATGAACCCAGTGTCAAGTCTTGGTTCTTAGTAACCTTTTCAAGGTCTAGTGCCAAAGGATCCAAACCTCTTTTGATCTTTAATTATTAAGTATCCAAGGTGGCTTTAATCATAAAGCCTTTGCCTCCTAAAAATTGATGTGACATGTAAGCGTGCCATGTAATCCTTCTACACCTTTTTCCCTAATTGTGGGCCTTGCACAAAAACCAAGGAGTTCATGATTTGAACCCTAACCCACCATGATTTCACTTTTATTCATGGAAATTAATGCATTATAATAGGAAATTAATGAAGGTTGCGAACAACACACATACTTGGCACCACCTCGAGCATGCAATTGCTTTCATAATAATTTACCTTGCACTATACTACTAATTTGTAAGGACATAGAAGAATAATGATCAAGATTGTGGCATGCAAAGAAAGGTAAACCTTGAGAAACCAAAGAACACATCTACCAAGGTTTTTGAAGTTTCATTTTGAAATAAAATCATATCACCAGCAAAACCAAGTATGTTTCAAACAACTGAAATTCTATTAGTCTTTCTATGCATGCATGTCTAAAGATAAATGGTGTTTCCTTTGATAATTAAAATGTTGATTATATTGAAGTAAATTTAACTGTGTTGTAGATTGAAAGTTTTATGAATTTTTGAAGATGACTAGTTTAATTTAACCCTAACTCGCACACAAGGCACATATCTGTGAATAATGTAGGAAATTTAGAAAAATATGAGCACTTACAAAAAGAAACTAGACAAGGAATTTGAATATTTTTCTTTGCAAGTAGTACCAGTTGGTGGGATAGTTACACTCATCTAGGGTGGTTTTTTGGTATTGAATTCATCACATGGGTTCGACAAGTCAATGCTTCTCAGTGCTCGAAGAATGTTGTTGCAAGTGGGTTGCATTTGGTAGGAGGGTTTCCACCAGCAATTGAAGCCCCTAAATTGGTAATGGAATGTCTAAATTTATATGACCTAGACAAGAGGGTCGTTGAAAAGGGAGGGTCTATGTGGACCTCTCTGTAAAATGGATTTTATATACATTTGGGCTCCCTACATCTCCCCAAGTGTATCTGTTGGATATGAAAACACTGGCCAAAACCTACCTAAGCGTAGAGGAACATAATAGAAGATCTATGAGTTTAAAGTGGTTCCAAGAAGAGATTACTAAAAAATGAAACTGATTCTAAGGTATGTGTTTAACTAGGATGTTCAAGACATCATAGCCCTATTAAGCAAGATAGTTGGACTTAGAGACACCAGTAAATTTGAACCTTGGATGTTCATACTTATAGAAAAATTAATGGAAGTGTTGAGGGGTGTTTTTGCACTTTCTCAACATAGGAAGTACACAAGTGCACTGCCTCTCTTGAAAGGTAGAAATTTGCAAACAAGTTCCAAATTACTACCCCAAGGTCTCTCGGGTGTCGAGTCATGACTTGCAAAAACAACCCAGTTGATTGATGTGATTTTCTGGTAATCACAAAGGGAATTTATGGTTCACTAAGTTTGGAAGGAATTGGATCTTCAAAATGGAGTTTTGTGAGATTTTGGGACTGAAGTGCAATTGCTGCAAGTTCAAAACAACAATCTAAAACTTCATGTTTAACATTAGATTTGGCTTTATAATGATGCTAGAAATTTTCCCTAACTTCTACTTCAAAGAAATGTCAAAAGGGAAAAGGATAGAAGGGTTCCTAACCTGCAACTAATGATGAGCAGTGATAATGGAGGATGCTACAGTGGACAACCTTCCTAAAACTAAGTTCCACTTAACCAAATTGGCTAACAATCTCATGAAACTAGTGCTATCTTCTAAGGTTTGCAGATTTTCAGCTACCCATTCACCATGAAGCATGAACAATAGATGAATTTCAGGTGCAACAACAAATTAATGTTCAAACTAGCTTTGCACTATTGTTCATCATCAACAAACAACAAAAAGAATAAACATGGAAGGCATCAACACAATAACATTCTCCACCATCAATAAACAACATAAAACCAACAACTAAAAGAAGAATCATGCACACATGTGAAGAAACACAAAGAATCCACCAAAACAATGCAATTCTCATTAAATTTCTCCAACATGTCTTTACACATAAACTCAACTCTCTCTTTGAAAATGAGAGGAGACCCCTATTTATAGTTTTCCAAAAGTGAAATGAATGGCTAGGATTTAGTTTCATTGTGTGGCCAAGATTCATTTTACATTAGGGTTTCACCTAACCCCAAATTATAACAATATAAAATACATTTTTGTCTTATCCCTATTTTTTCCTTTAGTGGTTGTGACACTGTAGTAGTTTTTTCTTCTAGTGATTGCCTTCTTTTTCCAGCTATACTTTCAAAAACTCATCATCAATCACTAGCTTTCCTACATTCTTCTGAAGGGTGGCATTTTCCAAAAAATTTCCAATTAGAGCCTAGAGCTTATCCCACTCCACGATGTTGGATTGGAGGTTCTGAAAGGTTAGCTTCTTGAATCTCTTAGTGATCTATTCTCAGTGTTTGGTGCATTTGGGTGTGGCCTTGATTACCTACTCAAACTATGTAAATTCTCTTGCAATGAAGTTCATGAAATCTGATGTTAGTGCATCTGTAACCCCTTGCTCCATCTTCTTATGGAAGAATGGCTTGATTTTCTCTAGATCTATTTCAAGGGTAGGAATCTCGTAATCTATCATCATATTTAAGTAATATTCACTGTCAGTCTGGTGCTCCATAACCCATTCGAGGTCAAGCTCAACTTCATACAATACCCTTTCTAGGACTTCCCTTCTGTGATCCAAGCCCATTTTCCAAGTCTCCACCAACCAGTGATCATCTTTTACGAGCCATAATTCCTTTTCCCATGTCTTTGCAGGCATCTTAAGAATGGCCTCAAGCTTAGGATATGTGATCCTATATATCTCATTGAACCTATGGCATTTTTTCTGTATGGATTCTAGTTATTTTTTCTAATACTAGAATTTGTTGAATGTTTGGGTAGCGTGGCAGATGCCCATGTTGCCATTGTAGATCACCCATTGGAGCCAATCCACTATGGCCTTGGTCCAATTCTTCATTTTCTCCATTTTTTTGACCTCTTCTTTGGAGAGAAGAAGTGGCGTGGATGACATTGTCGAGGATTCTTCCTCTAAGGATGTCCATTATTGGATGTAGGCAGTAAGATATGCCACTTGTTCCTTTATCTTGTCCTTGGAAGATTGATCCTTGTTCATTTATTGCATGATTGTTGCTACTGACCATTGGAACTCATCAATCTTTTTCTCCCTATTCGTCGAGCCTAAGTTAATGGTTGAGATGCTATAGCTGGCTCCAACCTCCTTTTTCATTATAGGGGTAGCAATTTGTATTGTCCTTGCTCCAAAGGCATCTTCTCTTTTCTCGTCTTTGTCTATGCCCTGACTAGTATGGCCTCAAGTCTGGTCTTTGGATCTAGAACTATAGGTGCCTTCTTTTGTAGCTACTTCTCTAGCCAATTGGACACCTGAGCTTCCCCTTTGGGTGATTCATGATCACCTTCCTCTCTTTGTTCATGTTGAGGTCGTTTCTCTTCGTGGCTCAAAGCTTCTTCATCTATTCTTTCTTCTTCATCTGAGTCCTCAATTTGTATATCCTTTTCTTTGTCTGACTCAACAAAGGTTATGTTTTGCTCTATGACCTCTTCCCTTTGGGGTACTTTTTCTTCTTCTTGCTCAAGCTCAACATGGTGCTCAGGCTTGGGACTCTTCCTTGGTGCATCGTCTCCTTTGTCTTTTTCTTTTTCTTCTTCTTCCTTTTTAGGAGGCATTTCATCTTCTTGGATGGGGACCTTGTCTCAGCCAATTAGTGGAGGCTCTTCAAGTATCTCAACATTAACATTAGTATCAACATTTTCTTCAGAGATGTACCTTTTTGGACCAATTTCTTCATCTACATCCTTGAGCTACTGGGACATTTCCTCTTCCAACTCTTGATCTAAGGTTTCTATTATATACTTCTCGTTGAGATCCTCAGTGTCTTCTTCTAAGGAGTGTGATATTTCCTTGTCAAATGCCATTTTATCCAATTTTATGCTCAACCCATCCTCCGAGTGTTCAAATTAGTCATCTTTGAAAGGGTCCTTAGGCTCTTCAACTATACTTTTCGCAGCCTCCCTTTGGAATTTCTCTATCTCTTCGGATGTCTGCATAGTTGCCTCCATCTTTGGTGGCTCTATAGGTGGCGAAGGAAGAGGTAGGCCAGCGGCAATCTGGGCCATCAAGGCCTAGACCATGGGGTTCATGATCACCCCATAAATTTTAGCTGGTATACCTTGCATGTACTTTGCAAAGGTGTTTGGTAGAGTGAGAGGTGACATATTAACCATAACAACTACAAGCATTGGGGCAGAGAGAGTGGCCAATGGAGGAGGGATCAAGGATGAGGACAGTGGAGATGTAGTGGTCAAGGAGGAATCCAACATTATTACCAGAGCCGTGGGTGAAGTGGAGGTGAACTGGACCGATATTTCCATGGCGCGTGAAGATGAGATGGAAAATTCCTGACAGGCAGAAGGTGGTGGAGTGGAAATGGTAGCAGTAGCAACAGGAGTAGAGGTGGTGTGTGGTGAACGTAGCTACTCAGTTTCTTCTTCCCCTTCGTGCTAGGGATCCTCTTCAATAGTAGGCATCTCACTTACAAATCCCACTATTTTCTTTGCTTTATTAGAGGATTCTCCCTTTGTGGCCTTCCATGTGTATACCTTATGTTTTAGTTTTCATTCAGGCACACCTTTTCTCTTCTTAGATCTTATTTCCAGTGGGGACTTGGGTGCCTCTTCTGATGCGACAACAATTGTTCTATTATTTGTCTTGCTCTTGAGCTCATCCTCAAGCTCACCATATGTTATCTTTGCGCCCTATATCTTGAGTTGGATGATTTGGCCATCTATCCACTGCCTTTTCCTATTTTTGATTGGTTGTGTTAGGATATCAAGGTCGATGACCTCTTCTTCACTCTAGTCTATGAGTGGGAGTGAAAGATCAGCTACAACATTAAATCTATCATCAACCATACTGTCGTCCTCCTCCACTATCTAATCAGGCACGGGGAACAATTTGTCAATTTTATGAATTGTGTCATCATCCTCATGTAGTGCCTCATTACCACTTCCTTATCATCTGCACAGTTAGCCTAGAAGAACTCGACCTGAGGTTGGTGAGTGTATTGTTTTCCAACCCACTTCTTCAATTTCTCATAAGGGTCCATTCTTCCTTAGTGGGTGTGGAGGTCCAAGTGGTATTCTATAATCTCCTTCTCTAGATATTCCATGCATTGCACCATAGGACTGACATACATTCCTTGTCCAAAGGTTAGGGGATAGGGGATCATCGCTCTATGTTTCTCACTTAATAGGGTGTGACCATTCTGCAGTTTTTGGGTGACCTCAATTAGGATCATGCGATCGTTGCGGTAGCATGAAAGCCTGTATGGTCTCCCCGCAAATCCTTTGGTTTTGATATAGGTAAATTTTGGGAATTATATAAATAGGTACCCAAAGCGAAGGATGAATGCCTTAGTGTTGGGTGACCTCCACTATCTGATTAGGCACGGGGAAAAAATTTGTTGATTTTATGAATTGTGTTGTCATCCTCATGTAGTGCCTCATTACCACTTCCTTATCATCCACACAGTTAGCCTAGAAGTCCTCAACCTGAGGTTGGTGAGTGTATTGTTTTCCAACCCACTTCTTCAATTTCTCATAAGGGTCCCTTCTTCCTTAGTGGGTGTGGAGGTCCAAGTGGTATTCTACAATATCCTTCTCTGAATATTCCACGCATTGCACCGTAGGACAGGCATACATTCCTTTCCCAAAGGTAAGGGGATATGGGATCCCCACTCTATGTTTTTCACTCAATAGGGCATGAGCATTCTGCAGTTGTTGGGTGACCTCAAGCAGGATCATGCGATCGTTGCGGTAGCACGAAAGCTTGTATGATCTCCCTACAAATCCTTCGGTTCTGATATAAGTAAATTTTGGAAATTGTATAAATAGGTACCCAAAGCAAAGGATTAAGGCATTAGCATTGTGGGACACTCTTCTCTCAAACTCTCCTCCAAGCAGCCTAATAATATGCCCAATGAAGGCATCATTGTGTAACATCAACAATCTCACTAACTAATTATAACCCTTAACTACCAAAATAATTTAATAGAACCAAATTATCCTAAAAATGTGCAGAATAAGAGGAATTATTTTCAATACTAAATTCAAAAGGAATAACATGCATCAATGAATCAAAGTATATCAAAACAAGGTTGTGCTTTCATTAGATTTAGCCATATAGATTTATACAAGGAATATCATCTCAACTATACATGTAAACTCAAATACTATAATGCAAAATTAAGGAAATAGCAAGATCATAAATGCATCCACAACGAATTCATAACACATAGATTTCATGAGTGGAAAACCATCATAGGGATGAAAAACCACTCGTAAAAGTGCCTCACTAGCTTAATGAAATGCCTTTCTGGCAGTGCCTTACTAGCTACAAATCTTCAATGGTTATAAGGTGCCTCACTAGAAATTTGTATACTCTCTCATTGACATGGCCATTCATTTCATATTTCTAGATATCATGATTATCACACATAACTAGGAACATAAGGAAGTTCTTTTACAAGTTACATAAGTCTACAAGCAACATTTTCAAGTTTCATCATCCTGGCATAAGAAATTAAGGTGATGCCAATCTATCATGAATCGCTCCCAAGTATTTACATATAAGACCATTCTTCCTCCAATGATTTCTCAAATATCACACAAGTACATTGGAAGCCTTAATCCAATCACATAAAGCTTCATGAAAGTAATTTTAGGCCTGCTAGAATGCACACATGCCTATGCAAAAGGAATGCTTACTTCTAAACTCAATGATTCAAAGAGGTTTTATCAATAAGAAAATAATACTATAAAAGAGTTAAGAAGGTGTAGCTTCTGTATGTATGAGAATACATATACAAGATTGATCGAATATATGAGTATTCGCTCTTGTAAGTACACAAAAATGACATGAGTTGCAAGTAGATGATAACAAGATACTATTATAGGTTACCAACATCTTACCTTTGTCTTGTTTCGAACTGTAGCTATGAAATTTATCAAATGGCTACATTGAGTAAAAGAAAAGAAAGAAAATAAAACATTGATCTCAAATGTGATATAGCCTTTCTTCTTACAAAAATACATTGAAGGGTTGTTAGAATATCTACATGAGTTAGTCTTTATCTCTAAAGAAAAATTAAGTACCACTTCACATCAATATTCATATAAATACCAATATGTCCATTTAATACTGCAATTTATATTTATAGCCACTATTTTTTGTCGGATACCTTTATTATCTAACATTTTTGGCAACCTTAACATAGATAAGCTTTCAATATATTCAAATGATGAGTGGAACGCTATTACTAAGACATAAGGAGAAGTAGGTAATTATTATCCAAAGATAAAATCAAAGTTATGTATTAGGGTAATGATTACAATATTTAAAAGAAAACTATGTTTATGTTAGGAAAAAGCCCTAAATCATACTATATTTTAGATTTCCAAAGAAACACAAGGGTTACAACTTAACATACCATCATATTCAATGAATAAAAAGAGTAGATAAAAGAGTAGTTATTGCATAGTTCCTACAACATGCTCAAAGTTCAATAATTCAATTATTCTTTCAAAAAGTTAGTTACATTTCCAAGTTCGCTATTTGATTTCATAAGAATATCATTCACAAGAAATAAATACTACTTTTAGTTTTACATTTCACAACAATTTGGTTTAGTCAATCTCTATCATTCTCATGGATAATAGCAACTTCATGCATGGTGTACTTTCCTATCATTAACAAAGTATTCAATTTACCATTTGTAATTTATTTCAATGATTTAATCTAAATATCATATTTGTGTAAATTTGAAAGAGAAACTCTCCAATCAACATTATATACATTTTATAGATTGCAGTTTGACCAATATTTTTATTACAAGTACACATACATACATACATATATAAATATAGTTTAATCACACATAAATTCAGAATTAAATCAATTCTAACATAGGAATTTTATCAACTTAAAACATAATACTAGTCATTCCTAGTTGGGTTTCATAACTATACATTTCTAAATTTAGACTTGTTGATTCTCAATTAAATATCAATACACACACACACACACACACACACACATATATATATATGTACATAATAATTATATATAAATATACATATTATATATATATACATATTCAAAAAACTATATATATAGAATAAATAGAGGGATGGTTTTAGAATATATATATCTTATCTTTTAAACTCATAATATTTTACAGAAGTG
>VDFB02327139.1:0-19069 GCA_007258455.2 Sequoia sempervirens
GGCCTTCATCTCTCTAATAATCTCAGGAGTAGCTTTCTTGCATCCCTCCACATTTTGCCTAGGTATTCTAGCAAGGTGCTATTTTAATTTGTTTATTCCTCCTGTCATCCATTTTTCACATTCAGTACATGTCACTTCACCTTTTTTATTTCCTGGAATTCCATACTTCCATGCAGGGTCTTTTCTATTTCCCCTTGGATTTGAAGATGACATTGCTGGAAGTTCAACATGGAAAAAAAAAAAAAAATCAGTTAGGGTTTGCTAAAAAATCAGCAAATAAATATGATTCAAAGTTTCAAACAATTGCAAAAAAAAAGAATGCAAAACCAAGCTAGAAATTGTAGGAATTAGGCTATTAAAGAAAATAGAAAAAAATTTGGCAGCATTTCCCCTTATTTCTCTTGAATTTTTTGATTTTGAATGAAAGAAAATTAAAAAAAAGAAGTGTTAGATCACTTACTTGACTCTATTTTGATCCTTTTAGCTCATTCTCTTGGCTTCAATCAGCTCCAAATCAATTTGCAGACCTGTATTGGCAACCTAGACTGTGAAAATGAAACAAAAAATTAAAAAAAGTAAGGCGTTTTTGTGTTTTATGCTAATCGGCCCGTGCGGGGAGAGTCACAGCTTGGACTCGCGAGTCGGTTCGAGATCGTCAAGTCTGAGCGCTTCGAACTTAGAAGATCCCGAGCGAGGACTCTCTTGGACTCGACTCGGGAGATCCGTGTGTCGACTAGGGGCCCAGGAGGACTCGCGAGAGTCCGTCATGAGAATCACCAGGAGTCCTCAAGAGTGCGCAATCTATGGATTGGGCTCTTGTAGGAAGGTAGAGGCTTGTCTTTGGTGTTGTAGTTACTATGGGACTGAGTATAAAAGCTTGTGTAGTCAGGTGAAAGCTCATCTCTATGCTATGATCAACCTATGAATTAGAGTTTGTCAAGTGGCAAATGAGAAGGGGTTTCCAAAGGAACAAATAATGGCATATATTAGAGAACAAAAAACAGTTGATGTTATGAATGATAGCAAAAATAAAATCTCGTATTTCAGCAAGGAAAGGATCAAGGAAGCCACCTATAGGGTTTTCTTAATAGTGTCTGGCTACATCCTTTCTTGGAGACACTGTCTACCCAAGAAGATCCCTCTATTTCTTCCCACAAATGACATTTTAGAATGAGGTAAGAGACAATGCAGATGAACAGATTGCTTTTTGCATTTACACCAATGGTTTTCCTTTCAACCTAGTCTAGTCAAACACCCTTTGCTTACATAGGTCCTGAGTATAAGAAGGTGCACACTACCTTATTGGCAAAATATATTTTTTTTTGTAGAGACATCACCAAAATGATTTAGGAATTCATGGGTTGAAATAGGAGTGTCCATCCTTTTTGATGGATGGAAAAATTGTAAAAATTGACCTTTAATAAATGTCAATTTAATGTCCCCTAAAGGGGCAACATTTTTGAAGGCAATTGATTGTTAAAGGCAAGTGCACAATGCAAACTCCAAAATCCTTGTTGATTCCATAGAGATGGTGGGTGTTGAGAATGTTGTCTGTCATACGGACAATGCAAAAAATTGTAGGGCAGCAAGTGCTTTGGTTGAGGAAAGGTACAAGCACATTTTTTCGATACTATGTACCATCCACTTCCTCAACTTGGTGATGCAAAAGATTGACACTTAGATAGAGTGGGTGTAAAAAATATACATCAAGGGTGAGAACCATATGTTTGTGAAAAATTATCATATGTTATAAGGCATTTTTCAGGGCTCTCTCCAATTTGGAATTATTGAAGATAAAAATAGGAAATTTCCATTTTTATTTGAAATTTAATATATGGCATTTATTTAATTAGATTTTAATTTATTATTAACTCATTTTTTATACTACAGTAGGTTGTTGAGCCTTGTTTTGCATTGTACACAATCATTTTGAGATGACTTGTGAAGGTGTGAGAGGTATTGAGTGGCATGATCATTAGCAACCAATGGAATATGTGGATGCAATAAAATTCATAGATGGACCAAAAGGTCAAATCATTGATCTTTGATGATGATTGGTGGGCTCATGTGGACTACGTCTCGAGTTTCATTGAGCCCATCATGAGTATGATCAAATTTACTAATACAGATCGACAGTGTTTGGGAGAAATCTATGATGGCATAGACTTTTATGATAGAAAAATTAAAGTCTATAATAATAGAGAAGGATAATGACCTTGAAGAAACATTTTTCTTGAGGTTGAAAAAAATTATTCTTTGACTGTTGGAGTAATATGACCATGCCCTTGCATTTCCTTGCATATATATTATCTCCCAATTATTATAGTATGGTACTATTTTCTTTGCCTAGGAGAACAACACCATATAGAGACAATGTAGTTGTTGATGGGTACAAGAAAGCATTTCAAAGAATCTTCTCAGATCTAGAAGGTTCGTCATGTGATTAGATCATAGTATTTGTGCTATTTGAGACAAGTACAAGACATACATTAGTACATGGTGATACCTCCATAGCCAAAGTTATATCTTTTTCCAACCTCTTGCAATCAAAATTCTATCACAAGTAAGCATTTTTAATTTTTAACATTCTAACTATTCTTTCATATTGCTAAGTTGTATTGACTTTCTTTCTAATTTCAACTGGTTGCGAGTTCATTTGCCGAACGGAATTAGAGCACATACTCCTTTATGTACTCAATTAAGTGCAACCAGTTGGCTGCAAAAAAAGTAAAAGATTTGGTCTACGTCCATTCTAACTTGGACCTCCTATCACATAAGGAAGTTGACTAGAGGGAAGGGGTGACAAAGACTTGAGATATAGTCCTTGAGTGTGCCAACTTGGATGAATCTGTTTTAGGTCTTGCTAGAGTCTGTATAGATGAAGTGAGTCTCCTGCAGATGATGTTCATGTAGCTAGTGGGAGGGGCACTACAATTGCTTGTCATTCAAATGAAGTTGAACGAAGTGTTGACTAAGATCTAGATGCTTTTGATGGAGAGGAAGATACAATTTTTTTATTGTATTTAGCATTTTCAAGTTTTGTAGTGATTTGATGTATAGATATATCATATATGATATGACATTGAATGAATTATGAAATGTATTTTCAATTCTGTTATTTAACTTATTTTTAATATCAAGTATCAAATATAATATATATTTTAAATTTTTTATAGTCACTATAGTCCTACTCATACGCAGATTTTTTATGCCATATCGGCGTACTCGAATCTCAAACCCAAACCTGATCTTGTACTTGTACTAGCAACTTAAATCTTTTATATGCTTGAAAGAAAAGGGAAAAAACCCACTAACATGCAAACCCAAATTTCCAAAAAATCGCTCTTTGAATCTCCTATAAAGTCCTTCAATTTGCTCAATGATGTTGAAATGCTAGTGTGCTTTTTTAGCATGGGCAGATACGGCTTATAAAGCCAAAAAATCACATTTTTTTAATTCTTTTATTATTACTGCATTATTTTCATGTCACCTGCACCATGTGAGTCTTTGGCATGAACTTGCTGAGTAATCAACCCAAAAATCACAAAAACTCATAGACAACTCATTATAAAAAGTTAGTGAGTAAACTTCAACAAAACTTGTGACTTAAAAAAGTGGCAAGGACTCAATGAGTAGTTAAACTATGCTATTTATAACTTGATACATAGAAATAGTTCTCCACCCCTCCATTTAGCATCTATATCCTTGTCCCCTTGCCATTCCAAAGACGACATGGCAGTAGGGCTTGTCCTCTAGTTATTTGCCCATAGGGAAACTAGGGACACATCCTAGAAATGGCAACCCCCAAGGCTTGGTATCTTGGGAAAGTTTGGCTGTCCTCAAGACAGCTTGGGAATGTTTGTGAGGTAACTCAACCATCTCGGGGGTGGTCAAACTTTCATCAATTTTATTTTTTTTAAATTAAAAGAAAAATAGTCAATTTAAAGAAAAGCCCATTACAAAAGGGTAGGGGAGCCCACAAACTCTCACATGCCTTAAATGAAACCTTAATTAAAGAATTTATTGTTTTTTGTAGGATTTCGAGCTTGGCTAAAAGTGGTAAAATTATGAAACATGATATGCTATAAAGGTCCATGTGGCTGTGAAGGCCTTATTTAGGGCTTGGTGACAGGGGCTGTGCTGCTTGACCCCAAACTGTAATACAATATGGAACATGCTAGGGGTACTGCCCTCAAACCTTGCAAAGGGTGCTGCTCCTAGATCCCTGCTTTGTTTTTACAAAGTAAAAAAAATATTTTGGGCTGCATGGGATGGAAACAACATTTTTTTTGAGTTTGTTTCTATTATATCCTTAGTAATTGAATTCCACTTACAATTTTGGTTTGCCTAGTCAATCTCAATTTTCATTAATGGATCTACGATATAAGACTATTTTGATTTATCTTTACCATTTATTATTTGACAATTGACATTGCCTTCAATTATCAACTGTGTTCTCAACTTTGTATTGGGTTGGGGTCTTATTGGATGAGTCACAACTTGATATAAAGAGTGACTCAGAGTTAGAGGCTGATTTTGATATTGATAGCCCAAATGAGGCATAGATATCAAATTTGATACATTATAATTTATATAAATGTCTAAACCTTAATTTTGATGTCACGTTAGGTGTATATACACATATATATGTACATATACATACACATGTATATGTACATATATATACATACACATGTATATGTACACACACACACACACACACACACACACACACACACACTCACACACACACACACACATGCACACATGCCCTCCTGTCCCCTGCTGTCACTGCCCTGGAAATGCTGTGGAACATAGACTGAAACTTAACCCATGTACCCTCTGAACTGTCCACAAAACTAGACCAGATTTCACAGAGAAAGTGCAGGGTTGTTTGCTTCTTCAATAGGCTTAGTAGTGAAAGCAAGATTGAGTATGACTCATATGTACTACATGAGTTGAATGCTGGCAAGAATACCTTCAGAATTTTGACAATTCAAAATAGCTACAAGTTTTTGACAGTCGATCCTAAAAAAATTGATGTTGGCTCTTGCATTAGAAAGGGGGTATTACAAAGAGGTGCCCAGATAATCAGTGACAATGCGAGAAAGGCAACAAACTATACTTTGTATTGCAATTTCATTTATCTTTAGATGGTTTAACGTTCCAGAGAGATGATTGTTTCTGCAGTTAGAAGAGCTTGAATCTTTTAAAATAGATTTAGCATGCCATCCCTTGCCTATAATTATGGTTTTTTGAAAAATATGTCTACTCTTTGGAAGCAGAGATGCCATCTCTCCTTTTTATCATGGAGAGAGAAACTCAAAAATGTATTACCCTTCAATTTTTCTTTTTTATAGTGCTTGCTTGTATTGATACATGCAGCTATATGTATGTAATTTTAGGACTTAATTTCTTGCAAAGGTCGCTAAGAGAATTGTGTGACACCTATTGTGGACAGGGTTTTATTGCAGGCATCAATGCTCTACTTGGTAAGCAATTGATCTTTTTGGAAAATGGTTTTAGTTTTGGATTACTCTTATCATGTAGGAGTATGATGTTGTAAATAGTAATCAGGATCTCTGGGAATTCCTGGCTTAAAGATTTTGAATCATTATTACAATTCTATCTGTTAGAAGCTTAATGCTACCATTTTTCTATGATTGCAGAGTGGGAGAAGACACTACAACTTATAGGCTTTATTGGCCTTGCACAGGTACTTTTTGACCAAGACTGGCCATGGCATATTCAATTTTTATATAAGGGCCCATCTATAGCATGCTCACCCCTGTACCTTTCCAATTCAATTCCCTAAAATGTAGATTGGAAATTTTTGGACAGGTGGTATATAGACGAATTAGTTCATATGAAAATGCAGATGATCTGAAAGCTGACATCAGGTAATTTTATATCCAGAACTGTGTCTCATGCTGTTCTTTTCAATTAGAGATAAATTTATGTGCAACCAGCTTGAATGCTATCCTAAAATAACATAATCCTAAGATGCTTGTAGTTGTGGGCATTGATGCAGTTCTAAACACCCGAGCATTCAACTCATTGTGTAGGATTTTAAAGTACATCCCCTATGATAATCTGATACTCAGTATGAAAGAAAATTCTGAAAGGATTAAATATTTTAGCTCAAAGAAGAGGCATAGTTTTACCTTTAAAATTTGTATTTTAAAGGGAGACATTACTTTTAGCTGTTACACTTTGCTAGTCATTTTTTTCAGAGAGCTTCAACCCAGAGGTCTTCAGCTTTCTATTGACCAATCTACATCCCAGTAGAGCCATCCATAGGCTGTTGTTTTACTTGCAATGAATTAAAATTTCAGTTGGCCCTTATGACACAACTAGTTGCTAGACCTGATAATTAAAATGAGAAAAATGTGAAGCAGCTCTTTGTATGGTCTGAATGAATACGTGTAGGTACATAACTATAGAATTTGGTAATTTAGAAAGTTTCAATATCTTTCCCATTAATGCTAAGATAGAGAGAGGTCTGACTGACCAATAGATTATTCTGCATTCTAATTTTAAAATTGAAGAAACATAATGACAAAGCACCGTGTAGATTTTCTGAACCATGGTTGCCTTCTCAATTCTCATCCATTAGAAATAAAGATACCACGAAAAGTCTGGCCTACCAATAGATTCTCCTGCACTGCAATTTTAGAATTGAAGAAACATGATGACAAAGTACAGCATAGATTTTCTGAACCATGGTTGGCTTCTCATCCATATTAATTAAATCCTAAGCAGGATGGACATCATTTGCCAAGGGGTTTGAGACAGAGAAGGTTATTAGTTAGCAGTTTGGTTGATAAAAAATATACTGATGATAGCAGAATTCACTATGTTTAAAATTTCTTGCAGAAATTGTTAACCGGTCTCAAGCGAATAATTCCCCCATATTATTTTCCCAAATCCATAAAAGTGGGTAGGTGTAACAACGTTGAACTGTTTCTTAGGCACAGTTTCTCCTGTTTACAGTTCTTGCCTTGGAGATTGGGGAGAGCCTTTTACCATGATGCAATGCATGCTCGGAACTGCAAAATGCCTTGAAATTTTGAATGAATATCATTATGCTCTCTACTAAGGTATCCAGTTCAAAAATGCAGGAAGACAAATCAAGATAATATATAATAATAATATAAATGGAGATTGTCACCACAAGATTCCTAGGATCATCAGAAAAGCACAGAAAACAAAATAAACGATGCAGACTTTCATATAATACTTGTCCATAACTGCAATGGGTGCGTTGAGTTTGTTGAGGACTTCCTCTCAATCAACTGGATGAGATAAAATATATGGACATAAGTAGCTCCAAATGCTCAATGGCACATGCAATCCCAATGCAAATGGAAATAACTCAAGATATATTTTCAGCTCAGAAGCAGATATTGCCAAGCCTAATTGCCCAACAACCCTCATCATAGGAAAATATAGAATATAATCTCATGGAAAACATATGAATGTGCACAACCACCCTTATCTTAGCCAAGCTTCATAGCCCATGAATTTCACAAACCAAAGGAATCTTTTGGTCCTTTGGACGCAAGCTTACCATGAGTAAGCTCAACTTCTTGCTATAACAGTCTTACACAGTGGGAATCCTAAATTAGGCATCTAGTTCATATGAGTTCAAAGCTAAAGTTGATATTCAAATTCTTTCCAATTCAAAATTTCACTGCAAAAGGCTCCATGGTTTTCTCATGGTACACCAATTAAAGAGAAAAAACTCAGCATGTAACATCCTTCCCAGTATTACCAAACAAGTTACAGAAAAATCAGAACATCTTTTTTGACCTAACTCTGATCTCTGTTAACCTGAAATCAATTACAATTGATTTTAATTTTCTCAAGCATATTTCAATCATTATTACCTATCCATTCTCATCATGTTGTTATTACTTCCTTCGGTTGATCATGGCTTTGGAGTCTAGACTTTCCACTAATTCAATGATGCTTTCTTTGACAGATTTCTATTATCTATAGGTAAACAGCCTTTAAAATTTAACGAGATGCATTTAATCACACTTTGCCCAACCCATTTCATTGCTTAATTCTCAATCTGTGAAGTCTGATTACTTGGGTTAATGACTTAAACTTACCTTGGCTAACCCTGATCTATTGCATGGTTAACTTTATTTGGGGCTAACACACATGCAAGGATTAACTTGTTCATGAGAAACATCTAATGTGAGGTCTGACTTCGATTCAGTTTTAATGCATTATGATCCCTAGGATTTGTTCTCTCCTTTGAAATTTGATAGATACTGATTATTCAATTGGACATGATTGCACTGATCAGTTAAGATTATGTAGTTGTGTGGGTTGCAATGGTGGTGCACTGTGATTGAGACATTGGTCACCATCCAGTGCCCCTAGAGTCTTAGAGTCAATTCATCCCAAGGTTTTCAAACTTCACAGCCTATGGTAAGCAAATACCTAGGATTGTGACACTTGTCTTGCTTCTTGGAACAATGATGACAATTGACAAGTGTTGTAGCAAGTAACTGTGTTGAGATTAGTTCATGTAGTAGCAAGATTTGTTATAGTTTTCAACTCCTGCATTCTCATGTTCGCATAGTTACAAGACTTGGACTTGGCGCAAACTCAGCAAGATAATTTTTTACCCGGATTTAGACTCAATGCACACACTCAATACACATTTGACAAATTGAAAAAACTATGAAATATAGACATTTTTAAGGATTTAAAATTTGTATTATGCACTCTTCAATAAATAAACTTTAAAGACACAATAAACCAATCAAATAGAAGCTACATAGATCACATACACAAGTATGCATCAACCACACGATTATAAAAATGGATTTTAGATGCATACTTGTGTATGCGATCCAGATGTTCAAAATTCCAATACTATATTAATAATAAATATCATATATGTCTCTCTAGTCATGATTCAAATGAAAATCATTACAATTATTCATCAACAATCAAAAGGATCTAGATCAAATTCATCATTTGGTTTGACATCATTTGAACCACAAGCAAATGCATTGCCACTTGTAGTAGGTGCATCATGTGCAAGAGTCTCAACATCATCATCATCATCATCATCATCATCATCTATAGTGACTCTAGCAAGCCCTGCAATAGATGCATTCAAGTTGGCACACTTAGGAGCTATGTCTTAATTCTTCATTGAACCATCCTTGTACTCATCTTGCTTATGTGATAGAAGACGCAAGTTGGAATGGACATAAACCAAGTCTTTTGCTTTTTTTGCAGCCAACCGGTTACGCTTCACTGAGTGGATATAGGAGTATGTACTCCAATTTCGTTCAGCCGAAGAAGAACTTGCAACCTATTGAAATTGGAGAGAAAACCAAAATAACTTAGAAATAAAAAATGCAAAATAAATTAAAGAATGATAAGTACTAAACTTAAAGTCTACAAAACAAATGTTAAAAAAAATAAATTTAAAAATAAAAATTAATTGTGATAGAATTTTGATTGCAAGAGGTTGGAGGAACATAAAATCTTTCCCATGGAGGTACCACCATGTATGAGCATCTACTTTGTATTGGTCTTGAATAGCACAAAGAGTATGATTTCGTCCTGAGATGAACAAGCTGAATTCCTTCCTAACATTTTCCACCACTTCTAGATCTACGGAGAGTCTTTAGAATGCTCGCTTGTACCCATTAGCAACTTCACTATCTCTATATGGTGGAGTTCTCCCTAGCAAAGCAAGTATCTGTGAACTATAGTATTTGGGAGATAATGCATATGCAAGGAGATGCAATGGTGTGTTCATCTTGTCCCAACGGTGGTGAATGATTTTTTCAACTCTATGAAAAAATGTTTCTTGGGGATCATTCTCTTTTTCTGCTATTATCATGTTTATTTTTTCTATCATGGAGTCAATACCATCATAGATTTCCCCCAAACATGGTCGATCTGTATCAGCAAACCTGATCATACTCATGATAGGCTTGGTGAATCTCAAGACATAGTCCACACGATCCCACCAATCATCATCTAGGATCAATGACTTGACCTTTTGGGTCCTCTCTAAACTTGATGTTTTCCAAATACTCCATTGGTTGCTAATAACCATGGCACCCAATGCGTCTCGCACCTTCACAAGTCATCTCAAAAGGATTGTGTGTGATGCAAATCGGGTCTCGGCAACCTAGGATTATGTAAAACATAAGTTTATAATAATAACACATTAAAATATAAATCCATAAAATTAAAAAATAAATTACATAATTGATAATTAAATTAAATTTACCTTCAACAATTCCAATCTCGAGAAAGTCCTGAAGATGCTTTGTGACATATGGTGGTTTGTCACAAACATTTGGATCTCCTCAACCTCTTGGTATATATCTTTCACCCATTCTATTTGAGTGCCAATTGCTTGCATCACCAAGTTAAGGGAGTGTATAGTGCATGGTGTCCAAAAAATGAGTTCATGCCTTTGCTCAACCAAAATACCTATAGTCCTGCAATTTTTTGCATTGTCTGTAATGACTTGAACAACATTTTCAGGACCCACCATCTCTATGGACTCAATGAGGATTTTTGAGATGAATTTTGCATCCTTGATTTTCCCCTCACAATCAACTGCCTTCAAAAACATAGCCCCTTTGGGGGACACTGCAATAACATTTATCAAAGGTCGGTTTTTGCAATCCTTCCATCCATTAGAAACAATAGACATTCCTGTTTCAACCCAAGAATCCCTAATTGGTTTGAGTGATGTCTCCACATGATTTTTTTCTTTTACTAATAAGGTGGTGCACACCTTTTCATACCCAGGACCTTTGAAACCAGAAGGTGTAGTATTGATTACCTCCACCATATCACGCCAATATGGTGATCTCACCAAGTTGAAAGGAAGACCATTGGCATAAATGCAACGTGCAATTTTTTCCTCTGCGATGTCTCTTGCTTCATTTTGAAATGCCCTATCCAATGGTCTTCTTTTGTGGGAAGAAATGGGGTCTTCTACTTGGACAGAGGGTGTCTCCAAGAAAGGATGTTGAGAGGCCGCTACTGAATCTGCAGGAAAAGTCATTGATGTTTTCTTTGCTAAAGGATGATTTCTTAATTTTTCTCTTTCAGCCATAGCATCAGCTTCTTCTTGCTCAACAATGTATTCCAATTTTTTTTCCTTTGACAACCCCTTCTTAGTTGGCCCTCCACATACTCTAATCCCTTTCTTACCTTGTCCACAAAAGTGAGCTCTCACTAGACTATATGAGCTCTTAAATTGGACTTTACACTCATCACAATTCCAAAAAAATGCCCCACCTCCTAGAAGCTGTTCAACCATCATAGTATGATTCCATAAAGGAGATGCTGCATCAATTTTAAACTTTTGGTTTTTACCAACACCCATTGAACTTGAACTTGTCGCCATTTGAACTTTGATTTTGCTGTTATAAGAAATATAAAGTATTGAAACAAATTACAAAATGAACACCAAAACACATTGAAACAAATAGCAAACCTTATTTCTTCTTTTCTAAAAAAATTTGAAAAAAAAAATTCTGAAAAAAACTTCAAAAACTTGAAAAAATCCTTCAAATACTTGAAAGAATCCATCAAAAACTTGAAAAAATGAGTTAAAATGCATAGCTTAGGTGATTAGATCTCCTTTGTGCAAGCTATCCTCAATTCCTTTTGCACTTGATCAATCTCCTTAAAAAAACTAGCAACCTTCAAAATGAGAAAAATGGAGGGCAAAATATGTTTGTTAGAGCAATGGAATGATAAATGAGTGATAAAATCATGTTATAAAGGCGTTTTAGGGTTTCATTTGCACTTTTAAGTGATTAAAAAAATGTTTTTTTTTGGCTTTTGGGCACCCAAACTCCGTGGGAGCGTCTGGGTACACTCAGGCACGCCTGGGAGCGCCCAGGCACCCCCGGGAGCGCCCAGGCACCCCCGGGTTCTCTGGGCGCTCCTAGATGCTCCCCAGCACGAATCCATGCCCAAACGCTCCTGGAGAGGGCACATGGGGCAAAACAGAGGAACCCGGTAACATAGTTAATAACGCATAAAGTTAAATATTTTAATTTAACTTAATTATTGATGTTATTAAAACTTAATACACGGGACCATGATAAAGCCAAGATAAATCTAGGATAAGGATCCGCCATCATGCCCAATATAGTAATATCGTCAATTGACCATGCCAGTGACCCCTTGTGACTTACTAAAAATAGTATGGACGGATTGTCCAAATAATGCTCCGCGAAGTGCACAGTGAAAACCCTAGAATACTAAGCTAGGCAACACCAATTAGTCCACAAATGCTCTTAGAAAGCCCCCTAACCACCCTGTTAGTCCATGAGGACCAAGTGATGGACTAACCTTCGCAACTGATAATTGCCTAGAAAAAAGGGGACATTATGATTTTCCTTTTCAGAATTTTAATTTGCAAGCGAGAGAAAGTTCAAGAAACTGAAAACTGAAAAGAGATGATGGAAAAAAAGTAGGAAGGAGGAAAAAGAAGGAAGAGGAAAAGGAGGAACAAGGTGTGTAACAAGTTCTTAGTTTTTTTATTTATTTTTCAAATTTTGTTTTTGTTTTGCTATTAAATGTCAAATGCTTGGCCAAATCATGCAGCTATCGCGTTTTGTTTCCCTCTTCTAGACATTTTAAGTTGTAAACTTTTAAATATCTTTTCTTTTAACTTGTTCAAACCTTTAAGGTTGGTATTTTTTAATTTGTCGCAGTGTGCAAAATTTGTTGTTTTCAGGTGCAATGTGAAAAAAATATGTTGTTTTTTATTCATAGAGTGGCAATGACAACGCTGAGCTGGATAATGAATTTGAGGGAATTGTGGAGGAATCAACTAAGGCCAAGAAGATCCCATCCATAGGTCAGTTCAATTGGGAGTGCATTGCAAACAGATTGTGCTTCCATGTTGTTGGAACTTGACACCATATGCTAGAGGCTTGTTTACCAAGAAAACCCCTTTGCACTAGTGTTGCTTGACACCAAAATGGCAACTAATTTAGGTGAGAGTTGGCATTGCAAATGCAACATTTTCCCAAAAGATTGGAAAGGAAACATTAAGAGGGCTAATGCACACTTGTTACATATGCCTGTTAAAGGGGTTTGCCTTTGTGCCAAACTCACACTTAAGGAGAGGGTTGAGATGATCACATTATTTTAGAGGAACATCATGCACCAACTGTTTCTTTTGCAAAGGGAGGTAGACCACCTAGAGTTCTGACATTTGATGCGAGTGGGATGGAATCAAGGAGGGAACAAAGGGCCATAGGTTCAACATTACTAAACCCAATTACAAATTTGTTCATGTGCTTTCTAAGGATGATGCAGATGAGGGTGCTGCAAATTCTTTTTTGGTAACTCTTTATTACATGGAGGCTACAAACAAGGTAGGCAAAGTTAGTAGTGGTTATGTGCCTCCTAGTGAGATCAAATTGAGAACCACCCTCTTGGAAAAAAATTATTTCAAGATTAACATATTGATGGAGAAGGCCAAATGTATCCACATAGCTACAATATAATCATGGATAGGTGGATGGACATTAGACACTAGCCATTCATCAACATCATAGTTTCATGTCTTGGTGAACCTTATTCTTTAGGGCAATTGATTGCTCAAGAAAACACAAGGATGCCAAATTTTAGTTTTATATTTTGACAAAAGTTGTTAAGGAGGTTGGTCATCAAAATGTAGTGCAAGTGATTATAGATGCATTAATTCAATCCACATACAGGCACATCTATTGGACCCCTTTCATGCATGCTATGAGTATGAACAATGTGCTCAAAGATATTGGAAAAATAGAATGGGTCAAAAAGGTGGTAGTTGATGCAAGGGAAATGTAGATGCTCATTTGCAACTACAACACCTCATTAGCATTGTTTCAAACCTTTGTGAGTAGGGAATTCCTCAAATCAATTAATACTCGAAATACTTTCTTCTATAGAGAAGGCTTGAGTTGCAAGAGCCCTTCCAACTGTGTTACCGGATTCGTACCCACAGGGCTCGAACCCGGTTCGAAATACGAAGATTGGCACCCGACCAACCCCCGGGCGGTTCTTCCGGCCGGGCGCCAAGACTGCGCGCATCTAAAGACAACCAGAAGAACCCATGGGCCAAGTTAAAAAAAAGGGCCCAAAATTGATTAAAAAACTCTTTTTTTAAAATTTTTTTTCCTCCTAACCCTAAAACAGCATTGATCATTTCATAGTTTACTAAGCATATTCAGACTTATTGCAAGAACTTCCTGTGTTCTATTTAGAACTGATGTATGAAGTTAATCCTCAGAAAATTAACAGCAGATAGAAGAAAGTCTGTACTCAATCTGAGACAAGGTTATAATCTTTTACAACTTCTCACAGTCTATTTGTAGCAGCAAATACATTGATTTATAACACCAGATAATAGAATGAACAGCAGTTACAAGTAATACAATGAGTTTATAAATATCTCAGACCTGGGAATGTGTTTGCCAGGGTAAATGTATGATGAATCTTGCTCGATCAATGATCAATGATCGTGAATATTTATCTTTGGCATTTGGCATTGATCAATGATCAAGTATCATACTATGAAATGATTTAGTTTTACAATTATCTATATTTCTCTTATTTTTTTGTATATATAATACATATATATAGATTTATAATATATTAAATTTTATATATATATATATATACACACACGTACCCATACGTACCCAAACCCCTAAAAAAAATTTGCCCGTACCCACGTACCGGGTTCTCGTACCCGAACCCGTCCCCGAACCCGAACCGGTAACTTAGCCTTCCAACTTATGGTTATGAGATAGGAATGGAATAAGTGGAGGGAGTCAAAGACAAAGTAGGGAAAGTGACGAGCACACGATTATACTGAGAGCGGGGAGGGTGAATCAGTATAAGATTAACTTTTACTTTTCAAACTTAGCCACCATAGCAATATCAATCACACAAGATCTAACAATTATGCAACACAAGAAGAACACACAATTTACGTGGAAACCCTTTCAGGAGAAAACCACGGAAAAATATTGCTTATATAAGATCTTCTTACAAAATTTGTAGGCACCAACCCATAGGAGACACCAATCGCCTCTTTAATGATTTGTAGGCACCAACCAACTGGAGACACCAATCCCTACAACTGAGCACCAACTCAGCAAGAGACACCAATCTCTTCTTTTGGGAGGCACCAACCTTTTCTACAAAATATCACCTTCGGGATGTTGCTCCTTCGACGGATGATGAACATATTGTCTTCACAAAATCTGAATATACATAATCTTTCTCTCACAAATCTGCTCTTGAATGATACGATCATTGTCATACACTTTCTTTCTCAAATCTGCATGCACTGCCCTTTACAAATCTGCCATAAGTCTGCTGTTAACTTCGTTTATTTCTGCTCTAGTTTTGCCTTAATCTTTGCTCCAAATCTGCCTTATATCTCCACTCAAGTTCACCTTATATCTTTGCCCCAAATCTACCTTATATCTCTGCTCAAGGTCTGCAATAAAGTCTGCTCCAAAATGATGCAATTTCTGATCCAAATTCTGCTCCAAATCAGGAACAAGGTCTGCTATAAATCTGCCTTAAAGGTCTGCTCCAAATATGCTCTTCTTCTAATTTCTTCTTTTAAAAGGAATGATTTTGCATTGAAGAATTTTCTTTCTAACCTCCAAAATAACTTGTATTTATATCCAAATCATGCACTTTACCAAAAGTAGGTTGGCCAAGATTTGACATAAAATTTATTTTAAATATTTAAATTCACCTTTCAAAGTAGGTCGACCATCTTTGATAAATATTAATTTAATGTGAGGTCGGCCATCCATGGGAGATAATACTTCCTTAAGCGGTTGGCCCCTTTAATTAATATTCTATTTTAATTTCTACCTTATAAATCTAGTGCTGCCATAAGTAGATGGAGGTTGGCCGTAAATAAATTAAATCAAACTCTTATCATTCCTTGTCTTCAATCAACAAACTTTTCATTATGGGAGTCTTCCTTTGACATCAATGATAATAATTCTAACAATCTTGTCCATACACCTTTGACATCAATGAAAATATTTCCAACAATTTCCCCCTTTGTCATTGATGGCAACACAAACATAATCCTCTCCTTTTGTACTATTTCCCCTTACTCTATCTCTCCCCCTTTGACATCAATGGCAAAGGAATATAACATCTTTTTCTCTTTCACAATGAAATACTCCTTTTCTATGATGCTGCCCTTGATTGTGACTCTCTCTTACATTAATAGCATCATTCTTCCTTTCCTATAACTCTTCCTTGTTGTAACTCTCCCCCTGTGTGCAACTTTCCTTAAGCCAAGACTGGTCTTGATGAAGGGTGATCTTTGGGAGTTGATAATATCCTCCAGAATTTTGGTGCTCTTCTCAAACTTTATGCTCTGATTTAATTAATCATTGGATTTCTCTAACTCTTTCCTTAAGGAAACATTTTCAAACTCTAATTTCTCACACTCCAATTCCTTTGCCTTTAGCTGATCTCTTATGACTTCTTCTATTCATTTTGCTTTCTCAAGTTGAGTCTTTAGATTCATGATTGTCTTCTCTGATTCTTCAAGATTGTGAGATGATTTAGTTTCGCTATCCTCTTGAAGTTTTGATTTTAGCCTTGAATTTCTCTTCTTGAGCTTCTCGATATTATGGTAGGCAAAATGGAGTTCCTTCTCAAGCTCTTCTTCATCATCATCTTCGGTATGTTCTTCCTTTAAATCTCCTTTTCTTTTGTCTTCACCATCCTTAGCTTCTATCGCTATGAAGAGTATTTCTTCTCTATCCCAATCAGAGAGGCTTCCACTACTTTCTTCGGATGAACTACTTTCATCTTGGATGTAGAGACTCTTTTTATGGCTTCGGAGGTTCTTCTTTTCATGTTTTCCTCATGCACTCTTTTTCTTGTTGTGATGATATTTCCTTCCTTTCTTTTTGTTGGAGTCTTCTTCTTCTTCACTACTTTCACTCTTGGCTTGTGGACACGTAGAAGCAAAATGACCTATATTACCACAATTGAAACATTTAAAAGGATATTTACCTTTGTGTTTGTAATGCCCCAAGCTGACAAGTTCAGAACAAAACCTGACAAAACAACTTTTTTTTTTGAAACAACACCAACGATAATGCAACAATGACATGTCGCACTTGCACACTCAACGTGCACACAAGTGTCACAATGACACAATGACAAAGACAACAAGGCACTTCACCATTGCATAAGAAAGGTGGCAACAACAAAAGACTAACCACTTGTGTGATAATCCACCACAATGAACATACAATAGAGAGAGTGGACAACCTGGCGATGATTGGTTATAGAACCATGATTGCATTCTCTCATGACAACGTACCAGGATAGGATGAGGAATTCATCAACCTCCAATCCACATCCAGACACACTAATGAATTGTTATTGTTCTTACTCCTTAAAATTGGTAGAAATAAATAATGACATCACTAGAATAATATTAAACAATAATAATCATACATTATTATTGTTTAATTAGTTCTGATGGTTGTATGGCCAGTTAATCCAATAATTGACATTCTTATGTACAAATTCATCCTTTGATCAATTAATCAATTGCTCATTGTGTCTTGAATTTTAAAATTTAACTTTGATTGGTTTGTTTATGCTATTTTTAGATGTATTTGAACTTTTAAAATTAAATATTAATTTAAAACCATCTCCTCACCATTCCCTTGTCTTTCCCAAATTCCAGAGGACAAATTGCTGTTCCTTGTCTCCCAAACAAAGATAAATACTGATAAAACAATGTGCAAATGTGCTATTTACTTGCAGATAAGCTTGACACCCTTCCAAAGAATGTGGCCATCCAATTAATTTGGTTTCTCAAAATGGAAAATATTTTGCGTGTAGAGTGTTAAATGTGTATTTTAGGCCTATTCTGATGAAAAAGATAAATTTAATATTAAGACATTTTGATTTTTGTGATTCTAGTTTACATAATTTTAGATGCAAAGATGCTGAGCATTTTAAAAAAATTGCCAATTAGCAAAATCTATTTTCAATTTTTTTTATAAATATTAACCAATTGGCAAAAAATAGCCCATAAAAATATTTTGTTTTGTGTCTAATTATGCTGTTTGAGATTGACTGGATCCTAGAGATGGGAGACACTAGAAGTTTGTTTGACATTTTTGTAGGTTTATCTCTCCTTATTAGTATGCACATTCCTTGGTTTATGGAAAAGTTAGGGATTTCAATCTTCTACCACATGTTTCTGAGCTGCATGTGCAATTGAGTTCCAAATGAGGAAGTAGCAACAGAAGCTTTTTCAGTACAAATGTTCTATCAGCATTGATGATCACTTGGATAAATCAATTTTAATTGCACAGCCAAATAGAACAAGGTTATAGTCACTCTGCCTTGGAGGTCAGGTCTTCTTATCCTAAAGATGTTTGTTGTTAGGTAATGTTTTACTAAGTGCGCGAAGCTGAGAAAAATCAAGGGCCTCATCCTTGTAAAATGGTTCATGGAAGATAAAAATTACTATTATGCTACGATATTTATGGAATTAGGATAAAACCATAGTTACAAGACTTGCTAGGACTTGCCTAGTCTTGGTGAGTCCTAAGGGGAGCATGTCAAAATGAGGCCCGGGACAAGTGACCCAGGTACCTGGTGAGTTTGGTCAGGGTTGCCAGACTCGACGAGTCCCAATAGGTAGACTTGGCCGAGTCAATGACAGTTACGAAAAAAAACATAAAACAATTGAAAATGCTTAAATATAAAATCATGAAAATCAAGCATTTTTTGAAGGCTTTGGAGGACTTTTGGAGGATGGTTAAAAGTAATAAAATTATGAAAAATGGTATGCAACGTGATGGTTTGTGTGGTTTCAAAGGCGTTGCCCCTAGACCCCCACTTTGACCCCACTGAGGGCACTACTCCCAAATCCTTGTTCTAGTTTTAAAAAACAAAAAAATGAAATTTTTTATGGGCCATGTTGTATGGAAGAGCAACATTTTTTTAATTTTTTGACTTTTTTCCAATTAAATTCTTAGTAATTAAA
>VDFB02327140.1:0-11255 GCA_007258455.2 Sequoia sempervirens
AATATCAAGGAGTTCCACACAATCATTACCAAGGAGTTCCACCCAATCAATACCAATGGGTACCTCAAAAATCAATATTAGGATGTACCAAAAACTCAAAATACCTACATCACACAAAAATGACTCAATTTTCCTTATACACGACATGGTCATCAAGGTCCCATACCTACACAACATCCCATTTATAACCAAACAAAATAAAGATACAATACACAAAATCCTCAAGCAAGCGCACCAACTAACGACATAAGCATGCAACTACAAACCCTCAACCAAAGAATATCAAACATCCAAATGGGAAAGCCAAAAAAGAGCTATGCTCTATAAGATATTTGTCCATATACCTTTGATCAAAAATTATCTATGCTACCTTTTCCCAAGAGTTTTGAAATACCAAAATTTGACAAATATAGGGGAAGAGGGGATCTAATAGAGCTCGTGTGAGAATTTTTAGTCACTTGCATAGTTTATAGTGCAATGATACCTACTTAATGAGACTTTTTCCATGAAGTCTTGGTGAGGCCGCTATCGAGTGGTTCTCTCATCTACCTCCTGGTATCAAAACATTTGATGAGTTGTTAGACAAATTTGTCAACCATTTCTCATACAACATAGAGCAGGATATAACTATCCCTGATCTCTACAAAATTAAACAAAGTCCAAGGGAATCATTTTCGTTGTATCTATAGAGATGGAGACACAAATCCAACAAATGTAAATGGCCCATTCCTAAGAAATAGCTCATAGACGTCTTCATCTCTAACATACACAGACATTAACTATGAACTCACAGTGTTGTGCCCTAGTAACTTTGAGGAGATTATTGAAAAGGTTTTTCTCATTGAAAGAACTCTCATCGCAAGGTGAGTAATTAAACTCTACAACCTTAAGGATCAAGCTTCTAGTTGAAACAACAATCCAAAGATATGGGAAAAGAAAAAAAACATAACCAATGACAAAGTGGTTGATGCTAAAGTGTTACAAAACATACAAACTCCCAATGTGCCACAAAATCATGTTCAAACAACACAACAAAGCTATACTCCAAACAATGCACAAAATAACCAACTAAATTATCCTCAGAACAACCAACCAAACAATCAACAACAAAATCAAGGACAAGATAATGAAAGGAGGTCACCAAGGAAATATGACAAACCTAGAAGGAAATTCACTCCATAGGGAGAAACCCTTGAGGTAATTATGTGCAAACTGGTCCAAACAAACCTCATCAATATTAATGAAAGAACAAGCTATGAGGAGCCAAACTTCAAACCCCATTGGTATAATGAGAACAAAAAATGATAATTTCACAAGATCAAGGGTCATACCACCAACAATTGCATGAGGCTCAAAAACATTGTGCAAGACTTAATAGAAAAGTGAGAAGTCGACATAGAACATCATCTAGGAAATAAAGACTTAAAAATCTACAAGGATCCAATCCTTAACCATTCTAAGGGAAATGACAAGGGTAAAGGGTAAGATTATTGTAAAGCCGACTTCACCTATGACGAACTCGTAGGAAACTATGCGAACCCTTTTCCTAGTACCTGCAAAACAACATGAATAAACGAGTTAGACAAGGAATTACAAGCTAAAACAAGGATTCCCCATGAAATCCATTTACAAACTCAAATTAGGAAGAAAATATTTGAAGAACACAATGCAAATGACAAAAACAAGATAAAATTCCTAATTAGAGAAGCAAACACTTGATCCCATGGGGGAATTGGTGCAAATTTGATGTGAAAATTTGCCCTTTCCCAATTCCTAAGATTGCAAGCTTTGAATGTTGAAGAGATTGATCCACTTTTGATGAAAGATGAGAACTCCAAGCCAAATCTGCAAAAAGCCTAGCTAAGAATTCAAATGATGGATGAGAATGGCTAAGTATTTTAGCATGGTAACTTTGCAATGTTTGTGGATGATAAAATGAGGAGAGGAGCTCTTCATTTATAGGATTTCAAGATGGACGAATGCCCAAATTTGAGCAATGTGGGACTAACATTCATCCAATGAAATGATGCCACTTGTCAAGCTATGAGTGGATGATGGATGTGCAAGATTTGGGGTTTGTGCCAATAAATGCCAATATTTGAAATTCAAATTTGTTGAAATGACATGTAAGAGGGAAGGGAAATGCAATAAATGCCACTTGGCTCAAAGCAAAGGACATGTAAGAGGTTTTAAATGCCTTGTTGGATGTACATGTTGACTTGGAATTTTTGAATTCAAATTGAGAGAATATTCCAAAGATGTCTTGTGAGGAAAATAGGGATTTAATAAATGAATTAAATCTATTTTCATGTGCAACTTGCATTATCTAAAGGATGGGACATGAGATGAGTGCTAAATCAATCAAGGCTTCTAATTAATTTAAATGGTGAGATTAGGGATGATGACTCCATTTGGACTTAGACTTTATGGATCTATTTAAACTCGCAAACAAGAGAGGAACATGATAAGAGGCCAATGAAACAAGGATTTTGATTTATTTTAATTAAAAGGATGGGTGTTAGGATTAAATCAAACAAGGCTTTAATTTATTTAATTTAATTGATAGATTCTGCAGATTTGAATTCCAAATAAACATTGTATTTCACCAACAGGATAATTAGATCGCATGGATTGATTTAATTAATGGTGAAGGAAATTGGATCTAATCGATGTGATTTACCCAATTATGGATGAAATTGATGAATTTAACCTATAGGGAGTTTGGATTGCCGCTAGAATCGAGGGATGATTTAGGGAAGAACCGATGTTAGTAAGTCAAGATCGAATGCACCATGTCAATTAGTATATTTTACGTGGTTCTTACATTTTTCCTCAAAGCAAATGCACTCAAGCGCGCTTGGTTCAAAGAATAAACGACCTCGACCAAAGCCAAAAAAAAATTGATATTTTAAAAAACTTGCCCCTGATCAAGGTAATGATGAGATAAACATTCCATTATAATGCCCTCAAGAGATCGTAATAAAATTTCAAATTTTTGGGGTGATCTTGCGAAAAAGGTGATAAAGTACCGAACAGGTTCGAAAGGGGTCCAGGAGGCTAAAAATGTGTCTAAACGCAATAAAACGATGAAAAACAAGCCTCAAATGAAGAAAAATAGGTTCGGGGGTCCAAAACCCTAGCAAGACAACCATTTAGGGTTAAAAAACCCTAATTTTTAGGCTTAAAAGGGGCCTGAGGGGTCACTTTCAAATCATTTTCACACACCTCCACTAGCAAACCTTGAGATTCGAGCTCTAACCCTCTGACGATATGGCGCAACGACAGCTTCCTCTACACATTTCGGACCGAGTTTGGACCTACCAGCGGCCACCTGGCATCGAGGCGCCGGTATGTGATCCTTACCGAAGCCTAGTTTTTTCATTTAACGCATTTATTAGCCCCTTAAAAGATGAGCTCGCCTCCAACGGCGCTATTATAGTGCTGCTCGGCATTTAAAGTGCGCCACTAATTGCCTTCTTGTGCCACAGCGGTGCAGTTTGGAGTTTAGAAACTCTGCCGCTGGGCTCGGGCTCGGCAGGCTGGTTTGGTTAAAATGTGCCGCAGCGGCGCCCTTTTCATGAAAATTGTGACGCTGGGGATAAAGTGCGTCGCGACGGCTCTATTTGGCTTAATTTAGGGTCCAGCGTCGGAGTTTGAGGGAACTCAAACTGCGACGCCATCACAAACTGCGTCGCTGGAAGCGAGCTTGGAGCATTAGGCTAGGATTTTTCCAAATTTTTTAACATGCTGACTTTTCCTAATGCAGGACGGGCCTAGGGAGCTTTATTCTCGGGAGCACCAGTCATGGGATTTAGCGAGCATCCTACGGGACTTGAGCGACAGAGATCAGGACCGACTGGGAGCTGCTGGCTTATGGCACATTGTATATGCAACGCCCGTGTGCACACACTTAGGGATGCTATCAGTGCTAGCCGAGAGGTGGCACAGCAAGACATTGTCGTTTCATCTTCCCACTGGCGAGGCGACCATCACCTTGGAGGACGTTTGGCGCATTCTGCGATTGCCCATTCATGGCCACCGGGTGATCTACGATATGGAGGAGGGACGCGAGTGCTGCATTAGAGTCCTCGCCACACGAGACATTATTTACTGCGAGGGATAGATCGAGCTGGAGTGGTACAGAGTTATAGCACCTCCCTTCTGCTGGGAAATTGTAATGATTATTTCAGGTTTGGTTGCCCCAGACAGACGAGGGCGGTATTTCAGTCCAGGTTGGGGATACTGCTGGGAGAGGATGGTCCGAGACAGGCCAGTTCAGTTTTCATGGGGACCCATCCTTCTAGCCTCACTTTACAGGGATCTCCACGAGTACGTATATGTGGATGGCAGAGCGTTGGGAGCTGGAGTGACACTCCTTCATGTTTGGGCATGGGAGCACATTTATGTGCTACGTCCACGGGTCGTTCCGGTTTCGATGGGGGAAGAGGATGCCCTAGTGGCACTAAACAGAGGCGGTGTGTCCTTCACACACACTGGTGAGCATGGGATCCCCTACTGGAGGCGGGTCCTGGATGAGATGCTTGTCTTTACTTAGCGTCCATACCTTGGTCAGCCCGGATGGGCTGACGATGTTGCTTAGCTCTTCTATTGTCACCAGGATCGATACATGCAAGGCCGAGAGCACACGATGATTGAGAGATACCTGCCCGGGCGCATACAGCATCAGTTTGGAGAGCCACAGGATCAGCCCGATGACGGTTATGTAGCCGTCTTTGCAAGCAGCATGACACAGATAGCATGGGGGCCCAGCATTCCTACCGTGGAGGCAGTTGATAGCTTTCGACAGTTGGTAGCCCGCCAGTGGGCTTATGATCAGGGCCCAACAAATCCAAGCACCACACAGGCCTATAGAGATTGGTTCAGACCTCCCCTCTGGTTGACCATTCCAGGTGAGGATCCAGATATGCACAAGGTCAAAGACAAGGGGAGAGGACGAGGACGAGGGTGAGGACCTAGGGTCGAGATTTGACAGGATCCACCATTGGTGCCCCCAATCCCACCAGGTCATGAGGACGTCCATATGTAGGATCAGCAGCAGGATCCACAGTCCCACCACCACAAGCCGAGGGTGAGGATCAGGTTCACGCGCAGCCATGGGTACAGCTAGCAGGGCAGGCAGACGCACGGGATGCCTTGATTTTACAGTTGCAGGCCCAGGTTCAGGCAGTGACAGTAGAGAGGGACCAAGCGAGGGCTGAGAGAGAGCAGCTCATAGCAAAGAGGGATCAGGCTGTGCAACAGAGATAGGTTGCAGAGCTACAGGCAGCTGCAGAGCTAGGCTGCAAGCAGCAGATTGAGAGAATGATAGCCTCCTCGTCCCAGGGTATAGTGTCGATATGATCTTACAAGGATGCTATCTGAAAAATAGAGTACTACCGTCGGGCCTACCATGACACTGTACCTAGAGCAGACTGGGTCCCAGAGTACTCAGAGCGGGCTAGCCATAGACTACCAGAGGGTCACGGTGACAGGGGCGAGGGCAGCATTCACGGAGATTGAGCGTGATCCAGATGATACATACTTTTGGTGCCTTATGGGTTCATTTTTTATAGCCCGATGGGCACTTTTGTACTGATTGACACATATGTACAGTGATCTGATTATTCTTTGTACTATGACAGTGATATGATGATATGATATATATGAGTTGATTTTGATGCGATGTACTGTATACTCATTTATTTATGCATGTATGATTTATTTTTATATGCTTTGCAATGATGTTTTATGGATGCATTTATTTCTAATGATGTATGGGTTATATTATGCCAACCTATGATATGATGTGCAATGATGTTAACTATATGATGGTTTATTTTATGCTAATGCACTGTGACATGATATGATTTATGGTATATGCAATGATGTGTGAAAATGCTTATATATATGAGATGGTTTATGGATGGATGTGATATGATGCGATGGTCATGATATGATGCTTAATGAAATGGTATTAATGCATATTGAGATGCTTAGAATAACAAATGTTATTATCATAAATGATGATGTGATGCAATGATATGTTAATGCAAAGTGATATGCTGATGCTAATGTAAACGTAATGAATTAGATGCTTATATACCTATTGCTTATGATTATGCAAAAATGATTATGGAATGTTTTTGTAGATGCTATGTGATGATTTAGATGGTAATATGAAATGGTTGTGAAATGCAAATGCAATGTTTATGTAGTGATTGATATAATGCCATGAGATGCAATGTAATGGGTGAAATGCAATGACATGGATGCACCTACTTATGAAGAATGTTTATGATGAACTACAATGCGTATGTTTCCTATATGATATGTTTATGCCATATGCTAATGATTTCTATATGATATGCTTATGCAATATGCTAATGATTTGTGAATGCAAGATCGATGACGATGATGGTGATGATGATCAGCTGTCATAGTACCTTGTTAGTGCGGTTAGTAAGAAAAGAAGAAGTCATTTCAACAAGATGCAAGTTGACACAAATGTAAATGATGATGATGATGATGATTACTTGCCGAGGAATTGGGATTTTCAAAGGGCCATATTTTCTTATGTTTGATAACACATGTAGTACGATGCATCAAGGTATAGAAAACTAGGATGGCGTTGTACTCAGTGTGATGGACTTTGACTCAACAATCAGATAGGAGTATTCTTGTTCACACCTGACATAAGGAAACCTTGCTAGGATGTATTTCGGAAGTTTCAAACACCTCAGACCACAACATGGAAAGGTAAACCTATCCCTGTAATAGTCAACAAGTTGCCCTAGACCTCTTCCATACATACCTAACAAAGCAAGTATTCGCCAAGGTTATATTGCAAGAACGTCCAACAAGCATAGCAGATAAAAGATAATGATCATTGCCTCATTCCTATTTCTCTAAATCCGTTGTTTTGGGATATCATCGAGACGTCCCTGGAATGAGCACAAATAAGATAAGTCAAAAGATAAAGACCAAGTAAACAAACAAACTGATGCTCTTCAATACCGCTAACGGAAAGAGGATGTGTTTTCTAAGATGATAACCGAAACTTATTGCCAAAAGATAATGCCCATTGTAGGAAGGATTCATCCTAGGACATGTTAGTGGATGGCGCACGTCATTTCGTTTATAAGGGATGATTGATATGGGACAAATTCAAATGATGTGTTACTGATACGAAGAGATGACCAACATACCTTGACAGACTTTTAGACTTGGCGGCTTTTTGAGTTTTTCCGTTTAACACACTAGACTGACTACATTTGTTTCACCAAAGGTTGATAATGACGATCAATTTATTATGAGTGGTGTTATTGCGGGGGAAAACGAGATGAGGTGGATGGATTTTTCAAATATTTGGATGTTTTGACATTTTTTTGCAATGTTTTGAGGCTGTTTTTGTTATTTTCAAGACTTTGTAAATGCTTTGATTTTTCAATTTTTTAAATGTTTTGGGGATTTCTGAGATTTTGACCAAGAGACTAACCTAAAGACCTATCCCTAGGGGCCTGGGGGCTGATCAACTGATTAGTCTTGCCTACGTTATACAACACTTGAGAGACCCGTAGTTCGGTGATGACTTGACCCGATTTCTGACTGACGATATACATGATGAGATGTAGGTTATTATAATGAACTCCTATAGGACTGACCTAAATGTCTGGGGATGATCAAAGATCAACCTTGCACATGTTCAAGAAAGCTTAAGAGTGACGTGGATTCGACAAGATGACCATACGGATGGAGATTTTGGATTTTGATATGTTTGATGTTTTGGATTTTTTGATTTTACGATGTTTTTGGATTTTTGATTTGAGGATTTTAAGATCATGTAAGATCGATCTAATGAAGCGATGTCCCCAACATGATGCAATAGAATACTCTGATAAAGGTAGGAAAAATTGACCTTGAGGATGTGTCGAGTAGTACTAGGAGGGATCATGATACAAACACGGGACCAAGCTATGATGCAAATGTGGATGAGTGATGGATGGAGACCTGAATGTGGTGAATGATGGAAGTGAAATGGATGGATGATGCCGAACAAGCCGGTGGATGGAAAGTGCTTATTTATGCAAGGCGCCTGTTTGCCAGGTTTTCACCGAGGTATTGCCCAAAGTGCCACCGAAGTAGTTTTCACTATAGGACGATTTATTTATTTTTTGATCCTTTTTCTAATTTTTTTTGGATTTTTTGCTTTTTTATTTTTTTTGTTGTTCTGGGGCCTTTGTTTGCGAGGGTTTTCGCTTAGTAACCATTTTTTTAGGACTTTTCACAAATTTTTTTGGATTTTTGGGTTTACGTACCTTGTAGAAATATTTAGGCATAAAACTTTTTGAGATGGGAGCTATTCATGGGCTCCTGCAGAGGTTCCCCTTCAGGTGTTGATAGCTGATATGCCCTCGACTTATAACTTGTTGTGATGATGAAAGGTCCTAACCAATTAGGTTCGAACTTGCCTTTGCTGCTGGGATTCGGGACATTCTTCTGATTTTCTTTTAAGACCAGTTCTCCGACTTGGAAAGTCCTGCTTCTGATTTTCTTGTTGTAGTTTCGTTTAAGTCTATTTTGATAGACTTGCAAGTGATTTAAAGCATCTATTCATCTCTCATCCAGTAACTCCAACTCGTTTAATCTTGACACCCAGTAATCCTCATCAGTGATGATATTTTGTAATGATATTTTGAGGGATGGGAGCTCGATTTCAATGGGGAGTACGGCTTCTAATCCGTAGACCAAGGAGAAGGGGGTGGCACCAATGGGTGTGCAGATGCTGGTTCGATAAGCCCAGAGGGCGGGATTAAGCTGCAGATGCTAGTCACGACCTGCGTCATTAACTATTTTCTTAAGGATTTTGAGGATGGTTTTCTTTGTGGCTTCTACTTGGCCATTGCCTTGGGGATAGTATGGGGTGGAGAAGCGATGCTGGATTTTGAATTTCTCACACAATTTGTGAACCTCCTGGTTCTTGAATGGTGTCCCATTATCTGAGATAATGGCTTGTGGGACACCGTAACGACAGATGAGATAGTTCAGGATAAATTTTGAGATCTGCTTCCCAGTGATATACGTCATGGGTATGGCTTCCACCCACTTTGTGAAGTACTCAGTTGCAATTATGATGAATTTATGGCCATTGGATGAGGTGGGTGTGATTTTTCCAATGAGATCGAGGCCTGATTGTGAAAAAGGCCATGGTGTGACGATCAGGTGAAGCTCTTGAGCTGGAGCATGGATGAGGTCCCCATGTTGCTGACATTGTAAACACCTTTTAGCATGATCATGCGCTTCTCTTTCCATTGTGGGCCAATAATACCCCATCCTCAGCAGTTTCTTGGTGATGGTCATTCCACTCGAGTGTGAGCCACAGATACCATTATGAACCTTGGTTAGAGCGGTTAATGCCTCTTCAATGTTTAAACAGTGTAGCAAGGTACCTTTTATGCTTCTACGGTATAAGGTATCACCTAGGATGACAAATCTGGATGCCTTTTTGATAAAGGTTCATTTTAGGTTTGATGGGAGGTCAGCGGGTATGACTCCTATGCGAAGATATGTGTAGATGTCATGGTACCAAGGATCACTAGGACCAACGATTTCACACACATATTCTGATTCTGGTACCTCGAATGTGGGAACGAGAAGCTGCTCAATCAGAAATTCATAATTCGACACATTATGAGGAATGTCTAATAAAGATCCAATTGTAGCCATGGCATCGGCTACTCTGTTGTTGGTTCTTGGAATATGCTCAAATGTTATGTCAATGAAAGATTCTTTAAGAGTCTCCACCAATTTCTTGTATGGAGTGAGCTTATCATCCTTAGTCTGATATTCATTATTGACCTGATTTATGATCAACTGAGAGTCCCCATACACCTTGAGAGCTATGATATTCCATTGCACTACTATCCTGAGACCTATAGTCAAAGCCTCGTATTTTGCGATGTTGTTGGTGCAAGGAAATGCTAGTTTGTATTACTTTGGTATGCAATGCCCTCGTGGGGTGATGAAGAAGACACCAGCTCCTGATCCATGTTGTGTGTATGAACCATCGAAGTATAGTTTCTAGTGGTCCGCTACGTTGAGGTTAAAAATGGATTCGTCTGGAAATTCAGAGACAAGAGGATTCTCATAATAGATAGGTGCTTCTGCTAGTTGATCTGCAATAACCTATCCCTTAATGGCTTTTCACTCTACATACTCGATGTCATACTCTGATAATATCATTACCCACTTTGCCATTCTGCCCGCGAGCATTGCCTTTGATAGGAGGTACTTGAGGGGATCAATTTTCGCGATGAGTTTTATCTTGTGTGCCAACATGTAATGTCTGAATTTTTGGGAGGCAAACACTACTGCGAGGAAAGCTTTCTCGATGAATGAGTAATTTAGCTCGTGACCGACCATCATCCTGTTGATGTAGTAGATGGCCCTCTTCGTTCTGTTTTCATCATGCTGGGCTAGGAGAGCTCCAAGGGCTGCTGCTATTGCTGATACATATAAGATCAATGGCTTTCTTGGGATAGGTGGCATTAAAACTGGTGGTGTTAGTCGATATTCCTTGATCTTGTTAAATGCCTCTTTGCATTTTGTATCCCATTTGTATGCTACCCCCTTGTGGAGTAAGTGCGAATATGGGTTCTACTTGTCTGCTAGTTGTGCTATGAACCGTCAGATGGATTGAAGTCGGCCTTGGAGGCCTCTCAATTGTTTTAATGTCTTTGGTGCTTCCATCTCAAGGATTTCGTTCACTTTCGCCGGATCCACCTCGATACCCCTCATGGAGACTATGTATCCTAGCAATTTACCTGATTGTACGCCGAAGACGCACTTTTTGGGATTTAGTCTGACTTTGTATTCCTCCAGTCTATCAAAGATAGCGCTTAGGGTTACTATATGATCTTGTCTTTTTCTTGACTTAGCTAGAATATCGTCGACATAGTCTTCGACTGTTTTATGAATCATATCATGGAATATTAATGTCATGGCCCTTTGATAGGTTGCTCCTGCATTCTTTAGGTTGAATGGCATCATGTTCCAGTAGTATGTCCCCCATGGACAAGTGAAATTTGTCTTATATTGATCTTCTTTTGCTATCATGATCTGGTTATATCCTAAAAATCCATCCATTAGTGATAGCATCTCATGCCCTGCTGTCATGTCTACTATCATGTCGATGTTGGGAAGCGGGAAATCATCCTTGGGACATACCTTGTTCAAATCTCTAAAGTCTGTATAGATTC
>VDFB02327141.1:0-17416 GCA_007258455.2 Sequoia sempervirens
GCGCCCATGATGAAACTCGAAGCTCTGAGGGCTATTTGCGCCCCTCTTTGAAGAAAGAATTAGAAATTTTTTCTAAGTCGTTGAAAGCTAAAAGTTTAGTTTGTCATTTGAGCCTAAAGGGAACTAGAGAATACACCAAGGCGTTGGAATTGAAAGCTTAATGTGATAAATGCGCCCTTGTCTATCAGGTAATGAAATAAAAGCTCGACCTTGCTACTGCGCCCCTGAGGATAAAAGAACTTCGAAATTTTCTAAGGCAAAACTTGAAATTACCGGGATGGATATCATGGCGGGATAAAAAGCAGTAAGCTAAGTCCGAGATTAAGCTTGAACCTCCAAATGCGCCCATGGTGAAATTGGGAGCTCAGGGTGTGATATGCGCCTAGTTAAAGAGAGAACTAAAAAAAAAATTCTAAGTATCAAAACTTGATGTTCCACCCTTCATATGCGCCCAGCTCAAAGGATGTGATGAAAAGTTGCTAAGTGCGGGCCAGAAAGCTCTTGGATACTATATATAGCCCCCAAATTGGATGCTCCCATTAAGGGTTTCATTTCAGGAGTTAGAAATTTTTGCTAAGTGTCAAAACTCGAAGTTGCCCACCTCATTTGCGCCTGGAAGAAAAGGGATGAATTAAAATTAAAATCCGAATTGAAAGCATGAGGCCCCAGATGCGCCTAAAATAAGGCATCAAATTTGTCTAAGTCATGTTGCCGAAAGTTGGAGTCATGGGATGCGCCTCAAGATGGAAGCTCAACTCTTCATATGCGCCTGGAGGAGTTAAAAGATCCTAAGTATGGAAACTTGATGGAGACTACCTTAAATGCGCCCAGAGTCAAATTTCAACGAGTCTTCAAAATTGAAAGCTTTATACATCATTTGCGCCTTAACTCTTGAAAGGAAGTGGAAATTTCGCCAAGTATGTGAGACACTAAGTTGAGGCCTCCACTTGCGCCTTAACTTAATGGGTGATGTAAAATGTCTAAGGTACAACAAAAAAAAATTCAAAAGCTTAACCCATAATGTGCGCCTCAAAAGGAAACAGTGATTTAATATTGGTCCAAGGCGTTTGATTTCAAAAAATCAAAATGCGGGGATAAAAAAAAATCAAGCAATGATTTTCGATGAAAATATTCAATGGCGTTTAAAAAGAAAAAAAGGCGTTGGAAGTAATAAAATTTCTCCAGGCAATTAATTTTTAAAATTTGCCTAAGTTGGAGAAATTTAATTTAATTAATTTAATTATTTCCTAAGTCAAATTTAAAATTCCCCCTTTAATTTTAACGCATGAAATTTTAAAGTTCGGACGATTTAATTATGGGGAATTTATTTCGGAGTTAATTATGGATGGAAAATAAAATACGCCTAGCCATTTTAAAGTGTTGACATCGGAAAATTAATTAAAATGGCATTTAAATAAATTAAATATGTCATTTTAAAAAGGCAGTTGAGATTATTTCAAATCAAAACAAGATGATTTTTTTTGAAATCACTAGGCAGTCGGGAGGGAAGTTTTAAATTTGAATCGAGGAAAGAATCTCCCTAAATAGCAAATTGCTATGACAACTGCAAGACGGCTGGAATATTCCCTTTTAAATTTAGCAAATGCGTAAGTCATGATGAAGATAATAAATGGCATCTGCTAAAATTAGCGCCAGCTTTTGGCTATAAAACTCTGAGGATTTTCTTTCTCATCTCACAAAATTCGAAGCTCAGATTTATGCTGGTGAATTGAGAGAAGTTGTGAGATTTAATATTTTCAAAACTTGGAGTTGCTGAAAGTGTGTAAGGTCGATTTTTCAAGAGAGTGAAATTGTTGAAGTCGAAATTGCTTGGAGTGGTTGAGTTGCTAAGATTCAAAGTTGCAGGGTTGCTGCGATTCGAAACGAAGTTTGAAGTGTAAGCTGCCAAGGTTAAGCATATTTAATTCTTCAAGTTGCTGAAGGTAAGTATTTAAAGTTGCTGAGATTTGACGTTTTGCTGAAAGTTGAAATGTGTTTCGAAGTTAAAAGTTGCTGAAATCTGAAATCAATTGTTTATGCTAGAAATCGAAATGGTTTGAACTTGGAATTGCTTGAGCTTGAAATTTTCTGAAGTGGCTGAATGTTTAGAATCAAATCAGATTTAAAATTGTTGAAACTTTTCGAAGTTGCTGATTTATAACTCTCGAAAAGGTTGATTTGAAATTATTGAGACTTGCTGATTTGAACTTGTTGATTTAAAACTTTCAAACCTATCGATTTAAATTCTTCGAAGTTGCTGATGTATAACTTTCGAAGTTGATTTAAAATTTTTAAAAGTCGCTTGAAACATTGAGGCATTTGCTGAAGTTGAGATTGCTGGAGATAAATTTCTTTTGGCTGCAAGTTGTTGAAGTTCAAAGTTTAAATATACCGAGGGTTGAAGTCAAAGTTTGATGCTGAAGATGTTAACTTGCATTTATTTTTGCAGCCAACTTCATCCGCCAGCCGTCTCACGTGATCTTTATTTTAAAAAGTTGGAAGTGTAATGTTTGCTTCTTGTTTTGCAGATGGTTGATGGACGAAAGGCTGATGTTGCTGGAACTAGCAAAGCTGGAGCAAAGGCTGGTAACAACGAAGTTGGCAAAGAAAACGCCTCCAGGCAGGCGATCATCAAAAGTTTGAAGAAGTCCTTCATTCCGGAGTCAAAGATCGTATCGAAGTTTGGGAATTTGACAGACACCAACCTTGGGCCTTTCAATTTCGAGGCTTTCATGCGCAGAATGTATGGGCAAGGTGGCAATCTTCTGACAGAGGCATCGTGCAACATTGTCAAGAGTGGATTATACACAGCAGCTGGGTTCCAACCAGCAGTTCGTTGTCCGGAGTTAATCTTGGAGTGCGCCAACTTTTACAACTCGGACGATTGGACTATCAGTTCTCCGGATGGTATGATATTGGCCAACTTTGCACCTGACGCAATTGGCGAGGCGTTTGGGATACTAGCTACAGATAATATGTTGTATAAATCCAAGGAAAAGGCCAACAAGATGTATGCCATGTCTTTCGAGAAGTGCATGAAGAGGATAAACACCACTTGGATGCGAAAGCCGAAGCCTCCTGCTGCAAGGCTGCCAAAGCAGATAATCTCAGAAGAGCTGAAACAGGAATATTGCGATATAATTATGTTGCTCAGTAGGGTTAACGGTAGCCCGCAGTCACTTGTGTTCGAGCCATGGATGTTCTTCTACATTAGTGTGGTGCTCGAAGGAAAGGTGCAAGTAAATTGGGCGCAGATGATAAGTGACAATATTGATGAACAGTTCCGGAATCTGAAGAGAACGAGAACATTCTACATGAGCTCGTATGTTATTTACATGCTTGCTTGAATGACAAAGTATAGAGGGTTGGCATACCAGGAACCAATTGGCTGTGGATACAATCAGTTCAAGATTCACGAGTCCTGCAGACAGTTGCACCTCACGCACACAGGTGACTTCAAGAGAGTTAATGATGCTTTCACTATGTATATCACAAGAACCCTTCAGCAGAGGTTACAACAGAGAATATCTGAAGAGGCACAGATGTTGATAGAAGAGTATGGGTTTTGGTTCGTCCAATTCCCGAAGTTTACTTATTTGAGGCTGCCGGGGTACGACTCATACGTCTATAAATTACCGAGGTACCCCACCAACAGGATGATACTGCTTGAGTTGTCTAGGCAATTGGTGGCCTACGACAAAATCATAAGGAGAAAGAAGAAGGGAGGCTTGCATTTTCCCATTATGTTGGGAAACTTACTTGAAGAATGCCCTACTCTGCAGGCAGCCAAAGAGGCTGAGGATGAATTGAAATTTTATAAGTTGACTCTTCACACCAGCCGACAGGATTTTGATCCTCGGGGTAAGATTGGAACCGTTCAGGGGCAGGAGTACAGACACAAAACTCACTTGGAAGATTTTTGGGCGAATGCTGGGAGTGAGGCTGAGATTAGGAAAAGAACGTTTTCGAGGTTGCCTCTCAAATTGATCAGAGAATGTGAAGTGATCCAAGTGCCGGACCAAGTCGAAGAAGATACCAGGCTGATTCATCCGGATTATGAAGCAGTAAAGAACACGTCGATTCCACCAGTAGATTGGGCCGAACCGGAGATTACGGATTTAGACACCTTGTCTATTCCCGTCTTGACTTTCACAAGGGCTTGGGTAGAAGAACGCGTTCACAGACTAAGGAGGAGGTCAGTTGCTTTCACATACGACCTCATGGGTGATAAAAGGCCACCGGTGTTGGTGAAAAGAAAGAAACAAATTGCCCAGCCTCCGGAGCCACAACCACCGCAAGAGGAACCTGTTCAGCCAGAACCCCAAGGATTGGAGGACACATCGTCCACCCAGTTGGTGACCCATTCCTCCAACGTGCGCGAGGTCTCACTATTTGCAGATTAGAGGACTCGAGGAAATGAGGAGCCAGAGGTTGGGGAGGTTAACCAACCAACGCCAAGAGAATTAGATACTCAGAGTGCTAATGTCCCTGAGGGCGCCAATCAGCCGGATAAAGGGGAAGAGACAAAAACGGATACCCACTTTGATTTTTCCTTCGAAGAGGAAGACGTTGGAGCTCGTGGAGAGAGCGATCAAGACATTGAAATAATTGAGCCTCAGCAGAATGTTTCTCGGGAGGAGGTTCGTGAAGTGGAGGCAACTGAAGAGCAGCCCCTTATCATTTATGACATTCAACGCAATTGGCTCTCACAGGCCATCAGGAGAGATTAGGATGATGATGCTGACTTGGCAGTTGAAATGGAAGAGCTTCTAAACAGAACAAGTAAGTCACCGAAAAGGAAGAGGGCGAGAAAGTATACAAGAATGGAGACTAATGAGGCAGGTTCACGCAGCCTCCATATTGCTGTTCCAAGAGAAGATTACGATTTGAGTGATGCAATGCCGGAAAATTACACGGTCACCACAATTGAGTTGGGACGTCCTTCCGGAGTACAGGTGGTGGAAGAAGCTGAAAGTTCATTCCAGGCATTGAAGGACAGGCTGGTGAAGAAGGAAGGGAAGTACAAAAGATTGAAAAAGGAGCACAAGGCATTAGTCGAGTATGTGCAACATCTAGCACATCCAGTCGCTCAGGAGAACCCAGTGGTAGAGCCTCCGCCTGAGCTACCATGAAAGCCAATCAGTGGGCTTGAGGAGATGAAGAGAGCTATACGAGAGGGAGACAAGTGGATAAGCGGTGTCCGCGCTGAAGCAGAAAAGTTCATGGCCGATCTTGTCTCATCATTTCAGAATGCATCTGGTATCCTTTCACGCCTAGATAATGTCGAGCAAGCTTGGGGAGACACCCATATTTTTTAGGACAAAACTATTCCCCGCCTTGCTGTTTTGATGCGTGTGCCCACGCAAACTTTGGTGAATGAAGGAGTGATCCAAGCAGGTGACAGGTATGATTTTCGTGGGTGGCATTCGGCGGCATTCACTTGAAAGAATTTCTTCGATACGGCAGCTGTAGAGTCCACTAGGATCAAGAAGGCAATGAGGAATATTCACGAGAGTATCCTCAACACATTGGAGGCATTGTTCGCCAAGAGGATGGCTCCTGAAGAGGTTGAGATTGACGGATTGAAGGCAAGGTTGCAACCTTTCTTCTCCAAGATGAAGAGGTTCTCTCAGCTGGACTTTGAGAACATGACGGCATTTTCAGCGATCATTCAGAGTACGCAGGACTCTATGGAAGCTTGGGGAAAGTCCTGTGACAAGCATGAACAAATGGTGGCCATCTTGGAATATCAGCTAAATCTTACTCCATCAATTTCTGAGGAGGTTGATGAGGTGCTGGCACGATTCGTAGCGTACGCGGTCAGAGAGAAGAGCAAAGGAATCCGAGTCATGGACGAGAATCTTCTAGAAGGGTAGTGGGCATTAATTGCTCATGGTGGTCAAGGAGGAATCTGCTATTTTTGGGAGCATTTATGACACCACTCCTCCACCTTTTGGCGGTTTTTAGGGCAAACTTGTCTAGGGCTGAGGTGGCTCGATCTGAGCCCTCCGTTGTAATTCAATCTGGACCGTCCATTGGACTTGGCCAGCTATATAAGGGGGAGTCCCCCTCATTTGTAATCTAATAGTCATAATCAGAAGTAGTCAGCATAGTGAATTTTGGAGCAGAATAGAGAGTAGATACTTTTGAGTTAGAGTAGTTTTCATTGCATTGTTGAAGAAGGGAAATTCTCCCTTTGAGAATTTTGTAAGAGATTGTCACAAAGGCTAATCATAATAAAGCATTTCATTGATGGTGAATTCAAACTTTGTTGTGAGTAGTTCGTGAGGTTTCTTGTTCCTTTGACTTCAACTAGGACTTAATCTCATGCTAATAGTTAAATATGGATGCTTATGCTTGATGTAAGTGAGCTTCTTTTATCCATACCACTAACAATCTTACTGATGGTAAGCTCGTCTTGCGTGGTCAACTGGAACACTCTATACTTAACTTCGATCAAGGTTCATGTGTAGCTATGCATCGTTGTGATGGTAATTGCATTATCGAATCGTGATTTGAACATCCTTTTTACCCTTTGAAGATTGCACTTACTTTGTCGAAGCTGTCCTGTAGGAGGCTAGACAACGTTTGTTCGAAGTTCATTGAAATTGAGCATAACACCCTTTGCATTTAGGTTAGAATTTAGAATTTAGAAATCTTTGCAGCCATTCAAATTCCGTACTCTTTTGGTTAGTTTTAGGAAATTTGCACTTCAAAGCCAAATCATTCACACGAAAATCCCTTCTAAAAACATATTTGTTGTTACTGCACGTATTCTGAACAATTGTGTAAGTCCCCTCGTAAGAACACTGACAAATACACATCAACCAAATTGGGTCTATTAGCATTAAAAGAACCTTGGAGTTGAAAGCATGATCTTACTTCAATCTTAGCATGCTAAATACTTTGTTCAAGAGAGGATAGGGTATCCGTTGGGAAACTTTATTCTGTGTTGGTGCGGTCACAAAAACCACGCCGCGATTCATTCCTCGATGGGTTTTCAAGGTACAATCAAATAAGCATAGTTGAGGAAGACAAACTTAAAACAACGTTCGATGTTGAAGATAGAGTGTATGCATACAACCGGATGCCTTTCAGTTTATGCAACATTCCAGAGGATCATCCTGCATATATTTGATAAGATGTTTGTAGGGAACTTCAAAGTATTTTTGGATGACTAGTCCATTTTCAGCAATGAACAAACACATCTAAAGGCCCTTCCAGAATGCATGGAACGCTGCAGAGCGACTTGGTTGTCACTCAACCCCAAGAAGTGTCGGTTTATGGTACCCCATGGGTAACTACTCAGACATATAGTTTGTAAGGTGGGACTGAAGACCTATCCTGACAAAATTCGGGTGATCATGTAGATGGAAACTCCTCAAAACGTCATGGGAGTGAAGTCATTCCTCGGTCACATTGAGTATTATAGACGGTTCATAAAGAACTTTGCCCAAATATCATATCCATTAGACATACTCACAAGGAAGGGGCAACCGTTCAAGTCGACTAAAGCACAGGAAGCAACCTTCAAGGAATTAAAGGTATGGTTGATCAATTCACCAATCTTGGTGTACTTGGATTGGAGCAAGGAGTTTCATGTGCATGTGGATGCATTGAACTTTGCAATCAAAGCAACACTAGCACAAGTGGGCACTCAAGGATTAGACCATCTAGTGTACTTCATTAGCCAGCTATTGTCCAAAGCAGAGAAAAACTATAGTACGACGAAGAGGGAAGCCTTAGGAATGGTGTACGTCGTACAGAAGTTCAAGCACTACCTACTGGCGACCCCCTTCACATTTTATGTGGATCATCAAGCACTAATGTACCTGGTGAACAAGCCGAGCATTCAAGGGAGGGTAAGTCGATGGTTGCTACTCTTGCAAGATTTTACATTCACCATCATCGTACAGCCAAGAAAGAGTCATGTCATCGCGGATCAACTGTCTAAAATACGATCCGGCGAATCACTCGACGATGTAAACAAAGACTTCCCTAATGCACATCCGTTTCAAATAGCGACACTACCCCCGTGGTACAAGAAGATCGGGGAGTACCTATCAACATCGCCATTCCCCAAGGATACGCCACCGGTAGAACAACGGAAGTTGGTACTGAAGAGCAAGACATTCCAACTCATCAACGGGTTGTTGTACAAGATGGGACCTGATCAAGTACTCTGACGATGCGTCATGGAGGAAGAGATCCCGGGAATGTTGAAGGAAGCACACAAGGGACTAGCAGGACACATGGGGCCCGACACCACAGCAAGAAAATTTTTATTGGCAAGCCTCTGGTGGCCAACCATTCACACTGATGCATGAGAATGGGTGGTAGGGTGCGATACATGCCAAAGGGTTGGTAAACCTCTAAAGAGGGACTTCATGCCACTATTTCCATCACAACTTCAAGAGTTATTCGAACGGTGGGGACTTTATTTCATCGGGCCACTGAAGGTCAATCAACTACACAGGTGCAAATACATAGTCGTCGCCACAGAGTACCTAACGAAGTGGGCGGAAGCCTGAGCACTGTCAGACAATACTACAATAAGTACAACAAGGTTCGTGTACGAGCAGATTGTTACAAGGTACGGAATACAAATTCAAATTACAAGTGATCGGGGAGGTCACTTTGTGAATCACGTCATACGACTAATGACGACGAAATTCAAGATTATACACAACCTCTCGAGCCCGTACTACCCAAGAGCAAATGGCCAAGCAAAAACAACCAGCAAATTACTCGTATCAATCATCCATAAATCTTGTGGCATTGAAGAGGCAGATTAGGAGGAATGACTACCAGTCGTACTGTGGGCATACCATATGACCTACAAAGTAACAACTTACCATACACCGTTCCAACTCATGTACGGGCAAGAAGCTGCAGTACCGGCAGAATACCTGGTGCCAAGTTTAAGGATTGCGGTGGAAAATAGACTAGGTGATACGAAGAGTTTGAAGGAGAGATTATTCCAATTGAATAAGTTGGACGAACGATGAGTACTAGCTCGGTGGGTGACGGAGGCGTTGTAGAAATGGCAGAAGTTCTAGCATGACAAATATCTTTGGCGGGCAAACTTCTAGCTAGACAGTTAGTCTTGAAGTATAACGGCCGTAACAAACTGAAGCCGAGCAAGTTTAAAATAAGATGGTTGGGGCCATTCCGAATTCACGAAGTTGGAGAAAACGAAGCAATCAAATTAGCAAGACTAGACGGCATTGTATTGAAGGATCCTGTGAATGGGTCGAAGTTGAAGATTTACAAGGAAAGAAGAGAACTTGTGCAGATAAATATGCTTGGATATGCAACCAGAGAGGACTGGCCGGTGCAGAGCAAAGAAGCCATTCAAGAGCAAGATTGGGGCTTAGGAGGCAATGGATATGTTCCAAAAGAGGATTGGGTGGTACCAAGTGGTGGAGGAAAAGAAAGACTAGTTCACAAGCGTGTAGAAGGCATCGTAGTACCCCGAGTGCACAAGCACTTAACCAATGTTGTGTTTGGAGCCCCTACCCTCTAGAAGAGGGTACATGACCACTAGAAGTATCAGGCACAATATGAACATGTAAGGAGGGGGTATCTCGCTAAAGAGTTGGATGAGGAAGCTCACAAGGAAAAAGAAGAGCAAGCGGCAAAGCAATGGAGGGAGCACCAACCAAGTGACAATGACGACGAAGACGAAGAATGGTGGGATGATGAACAATGGAGCGCGTACGCCGAGAAGATTAGCCCATGCTTGAAGACAATTATAATGACAGAGGATATGTTCATGTCACATGTTGATGGATTTACGGAAGACTTACTTAAGTATATGAGAACAAATAGGCGGAAGACACCAAGGGTAGCGAAGGTGGTGACGAAGGATGGGCTATGGAGAGTCATATCGAATCCAATCAAGCCATCAAAGGTAGAAAGTGAAGAAGTGACATGGTAACAGTAGTATGGTGGGTGATACGCCAACAACAATTTTAAAGGTATAGGCCCCGCCCCTCTGGAAGACAAATGGTTTGACTTAAAATACATGGGGTCTTGTTGTGATGAAGAATGTTAAAAACAACCACCATACACATGTAAATGGCAATATGCTTTGGAATTAAAGGTCCGCAAAGCCGACGAATGCAGGGGTCAAAAGGGAAAATGAAGAGAAGAGAAAGAAGGATAAAGAGAAAAAAACGAAAATTGAAGAGAGAGGAAAGAGAAAATGATAAAGGAGAGATAAAAGATGAAAGAGAGAAAATTGAAAGAAAAGAAAAAAAATTAAATACTACAAATATTGTGAAGTGGGGAGAATTAGAAAAAATTAAAAACTTAGAAAAAAAAGGAAATAGAAGGAGAAAAAATAATAAGCGAGGAGAAAAGAAATGGGAAGAAAAAATTAAAAAGGAGGTTATTAAAATGAAAAGTGGAAAAAATTAAAGTAAAAGGTATTATTAAAGGAAGAGTTGTGCAATCTAAAATCTCACAACATATACAAGAAAGAATGTATTCAATTAATACTCAAGGGTTGGATGAAAAATAGAAACAAAAAGGAGAAACTGGCATCACACAAGAAACTGGAATTTTTGTACAACCAAGGGAAAAGCAAAGAAACAACCACATTGTATGGTCGTGTGGCAAAGGAGTTGTACAACAGTCTCACAAGGGAACCGTACAACCATATGAAGAGAAGGAATCGCCAGAGCAAAGAAGCATTCGACCAAAGCACACAAGGTTAGGTCTGTACGAGAAGGTGGGAAACATAAGTCATACGATGGTAAATTGATATGTTTGTACAAGTAAAGCAATCAGTTGTACAAAGTGAAGGGAACAAGAGGACCGTACGATTTGCAAAAAGTAAGGTCATACGCACAAGAGCTTGGGAAATCATTCAAGATAGAAAAAAACAAATTTGTACAAAGGAGAAGATACGTCGTACAGTTAAGGAAGGTGATCACTGTACAAGGGAGGAGAAGAAGACAGGCCATATGTAGCAAGCAAAAGGAGGTTGTACCATTCATCGAATTAGTCACTAATCAAGTCATACCACTCATCGACCATAGGAGAGCACAACATCAAAACACTAAGGTATTCGTACCATTCATCAAACTTGGAAAATCACACCAAAGTCAGACAAAAAGGGTCGTACCAAATATCAAATAGAGCTTCCAAAAATCAAAAACAATTATATTAAAATCTCACCAACTTCGGGGGAAGACAAGCGTCATAGCATATATCAACTGGAGGAATTGGAGGGTGTTTCATATTCAAACCAAAGCATTGTCATTTTCGCAAGTGGGAGAAAACGGACGCCAGCACTAGTGGAAAAGGGAAGAAGATAGTACTCAGGGCCAAGGTTGTTGGAGGCAAGGCAAACAAAGGAAAAATGGACAACGTGACAACAAACTCCCTAACTTGGGAGAGCTTTACAGGCACCGAGTGCAAGACATGGTGGCAAGAGACAACGCCAGACTACCCTATTAAGCGAGCACTTGCTTTGGCACAGGTAGAAAAGGTAGCCCAATGTCCTTTTTTCAATGCAAGGGAATTTGAAAGCTATTTGAAGGCTATTGTGGCGAATTATAACCAACACGCTCATTGAAGCACAGTTGAATGAGGGGTTTCCAATTACCATCACCTTCTACCCAACGGATTTCAAGAGGGTTTTTGGAATACCTGCGTCTAGGCAGGTGGTTGCCAAACCAACAACCAAGATGAATGCACAGCAGAAGGTGATGATTATCAAACGCATTTACAGACTAGACATAACCACAAAAGATAAAAAAAAATCTGGAACGCATGTGCCAGAGGATTCTAGAAGCACATGCAGGTAAATTCTAACTGGAAGTGTTTAATGGATCTTATAAAATGCAAATTGACAAGACCCAATAGAGCCTCAGACATAGCGACATGGATGGTTGATTATATGTTTGGACTTAGCGTACGACGAGTATACAAGTGGGCGTTGTACCTGTCTAAGAGGATCATAGAGTTTCTGGAATGCAAGCATAAAGCATTCTACATGACTCAACACTTGATAGCCTTGTTTCTGGACACAGTGTATAACCAGGTGCCGAAGGACAAGTTGGGGAAATTACAGCTGGCAAGCGACTACAACCGTTCTTGGCCAACAATCTTCAAGTGGACAACTTTGGATGTTGGAGTAGCAGTAGAGGAACCAAGAACAGTGAAGGGGAAGAGGAAGCAAGAAAGTAGCAATGACTATGAGCTATGAGCAGATGGCATTGTCTTTGTCTGCAGCCAGCACCACACCCGTAGGCATCTATTTAGTGGAGTTTAACCCTCAGGTACTGGCACCAGCCGAGTGGCAAGAGTTGGCCGAAGAAAGAGTGACCGAAGGGGAAGAAGTTGCCAAGGGTGGAGTAGCCGAGGGTGCACCAGTTGAGCAGCATGAGTTGCCCGAAGGGGAAGGAGTTGTTGAGGGTGGAATAGCTGAGGGTACAACATTGGTTGGCACAATGGAAGAGATTGACACCATATCCGTAGCATCACCAGGAGGGACACCGCATGTGGACGGTCGGTTGCAATTATTGGGGACTCCTATCCAGATAGAAGATATTTCTCCCATACACTCGTCTAATCAGATGGAGGTAGAGGTGAACATAGAGCAGCAAGAAGCCATAGCAGTCGAGAGAACACAGCCGGTCGTAGCAGCCAAGAGCACACAACCGGTGATAGCCATGCCAGCTACCGAGCAGCCAGCAACTGAGATGGGAGAGCCCACCCAACATGTAGGGCACACTCTATTGGATGAGGAGCCCCACACTACGCCCAAGCCAGTCGTGCCTACCTCCACAAAAACAGATGAGGACTCCATTAACACTAATGCAACCTTGTCAGAGGGAATTGTTGTTGTAATTCCCAAACCAAACAAAGAGGACCCAGTGGGGACTATTGAGCAATACATTCACAGCTTGGAGCCCATTGCTCTCGTAATAAAGGAAGTATCAAACATTGCTAAAACATTACACCGAAGCTATTCTCCTATAGCAGAGCACGAGGCACAGAGGATTTTGCACTTCATGAACACAGAGAGTGGCAAGGAATTCAACTGCATCTTTATAGGCAACGATTGCCCAACCAAACAGACACCAAAAATGATGGCGGCCTGGCTTCCTAAGAGGCCAACCTTCCACGAGAAGGAAGACAAGTTGGTAGCGCAACTCTTCGAGATGGAAATGGCCTACATGGAACTATTCCTTGGATGCAAGAGATATGAGGTGAACTATGACAAAATGACCAGCAAAGCAGAAAAAGCCATCACTCTTTCCCAATAGATCCATGCCAAGGCATAGTCCTTAGAGGGCGAGCTTCAGCAGCAAAGTCACCTTCTATAGGAGGAGAAAATGAAGGTGATCACTAGAGAGGCAGAAATATTGGATAAAGACAAGATGATAAAATCCCTCGAAGAAGAATTGGCCAAGCAGTTGGAAGCAAAAGATAAGGAGTTAGAAAAGGTCAACAAGCATTTGAAGGAGGCAGTGCATTTGGTGAAGACGACACGGGAAAATGAGTTGAAAGCCACTCGCCATCTGCAGCAGCGAACCAATGAGGTGTATTGGCTGAGGCAACTTACCACTCAAGCAGCCACTTCATCAGTTCCCCAACCGCCAAGGACGTCCTCTTAACCCTGCTCCCACTGAATTTCTTTGTAGTGTCTCCCAGCCTTTGTAGTATTCATCTGGGAAGATGACTTTCTTTTGGGGGAGATGATGTAATCAACATAATTAGTTAAAAGCAAATAAAAAGCAATAGAATAAATAAAATAAAATAATACATGTTTTGTCAAGAATTAGTCCTCAATAATGATTAGTGATCGGGTGGTTACAGACGGTTGGTGTCCTCAACCAACCCGGCTAACTATTTATAGTGCCAAATCTGATGTAATCGGGGACAAGCACAGATGCGATACATTGTAATGGTTGCAGCTTTATGAATATAATACAGTATTCTATGCAATTACTATGCGACTGGTTTATGCTTTCAATGCTATTTTGTACTTTAGTTTACTCTATATTGTAATTAACACTTAGCGAGTAAACACATATGGGCAATTTTGCATGCATGGCTGCATTGTAAGTCGTCTTTCCCACACAAAATATATAATGAACTTTAGAATTATATTTGTATTTGTATTATTTAGAATAAGAGTTTGTTGTACCCAAAATAATTTTTTGGCATTCTGTGATAAATTGAGCTAAATCTTGTTAAAATGCCATTCAAAAATTTGTTTTAGGTCAAACTAATCATAGGATCTTGGTGGGTTTCTATCAAAGAACACATGTGCAAAATTTTGAAAATTTGAAAATTAGGGTTTTATGCCCCTATTTTCAGGGAAACCCCCAAAAATAGGACCTCCCCAAAAATGATTGAAAATGATTTTGATAGGATTAAAAGGCTTCATGATCACATTTCATCGGCGAATCAAAGCAGACGCTTTACTCTAGTGTCTATTTCTATTTTCAAGAACAAAGTTAGAGCTCCACGTACCCATTAATGGCAAATTGGCCAAGACTGGGCAAGCAAAAAGCTGTTTCTCCAAAAGCTTCAATCCATCTAACCATGGCTAAAAAAGATCCAAAAAGATGCTGTTTGATGAAGGAGATTCTTGAAACCCAAAAAGGTCAAAATTTGACTAACTCTAGAAACGTTACGAAGGAGAGACAAGTTCGCAATGCTGAAAAGAGCCTTTTTCAAGCAGGGGCGCCCATGATCTTTAAAGGTCAAATGCAGCTTGTTGAATCATCCAAGGCAGTCATCCTCGGCGTTTGCTTGCTGGCTCGACAACGAAACAAACAGCTAGATCATCTTATGAGTCGATCATAAGCAGTTGCCGATGAAGCGAAAAAAGGCAGTTGACAACGTATCAAGAAACGACTGTCGAAAGTGAAGATCAAAGGAAAAAGAGCCTTTTCCAAAGAAAGGCGCCCTTCTTTCTGGACCTCTAGATGTTGACAGATGACCAAAGGCCTCCCAGGACAATCTTCTCAGCCTAGGTAGATCTCAACAACGCAACTGCAAGTATAGGCATCTGACGAAGCAGTCAACAAACAATCAGGATCAAACCAGGCAACATTTCAGATAAAGATAACTAAGCTGAAGGGAAAAAGTGCCCTTTTCAATGAGGGGCGCCCTTGAATAAAGGGACCCTAAAATGACTTCTGAATTTTTCAACTCCAATCATCTTTGGCGAAACGGAGTTGGCTACTTGACGAGATATCAAACAAGATCATTTGATTCTCCGATCAACGAGAAATCTAGATCAAAGCACGAGAGGTCAATTCAAAAGGCTGAAGAATGAAGATTGAAAATTCACCAAGGCAAAAGAAAAATCGCCTTTCTTGGAAAAGGTGCCCTTTCTTTTGAAGCCTTGAACTCAACTTTTTGTCATCATGTCTCCCAGGCACTTCTCTTCAGGTTGGATCCAGCTCAACAGTGAATGTGCCAACAATAGCTCAGGATCAACAGATCAAGCTAGATTCAGGATCAAACTGAGGTCATTCAAGAGAGAAAATAATAAAAAAACTTGCAAAACTCAAAAGGGACGCCTAGAAGAAGTCAAAGGCCAAGTTGTTGACTAAAGTCAAGATATTTTGAGATAAACTTGGCCAACTCACTTCATGATCAGTGGAAATCACCTTTTTGAACTTCAGATCAAGCCAAAACAACTTTTGATCATGAGTTAAGTCCCCAAACTTGTGGATCTAAGGCTTGAGTCTATATAATCAAGGTATAGGCGTCCTACTTCATTATTTCATTGCAGGTTAATGATCAAGAACAGCCATAAGCTCTCAAGGACGCCATTTACAGATCTGGACAAGTTTTTCATCCGTTCTTAAATATTTCTTGCAGATCTGAAGCAGAAGAAGATTGCTAATCTGAGGTTGGATACAGAGACAGATTTTCTCGAGGAGTCAGATAAAAAACTTCCAATCCATCTTTTGTCTACTTCCTCTCTTCTTGTCTTAGGTTTTCTTGCATATTACAAAAAAATCAATAGGCTACATCAGATCTGATCAACTGGGTAGATTCAGCATAATTTTCCAGTGAAACCCATCTCGTCAGATTTTCTAGAATCAGCAAACTTGCTGCCCCTATTTTTGGGGGTTTTTCCCAAAAAGTTTCAGAATCAAAATTTTGAGGAACTGGGCTTGTTCAGCATTGAAGCACGAACAAAACCCATGTGCTAGAATTTTTCGGGAAAAATACTTCTCGGCAAGGCACTATTTTCAAGGGTTTCTGAAAATTATCAGAACAAGGTCAAGTTTACAGTCAATCTTTAAGTTTTTCAAGATGCAGTACTCTCAGGTACAATACAGGACCAAGACGGCCCTATTTCATGATTACTTGAAAACAATTGACACAAACTTACATCAGGTAAACCCAGTGGTTGATTTCGAGTAGCTGGAGGGCATAAATCAGATCACATTGAAGAATCTGAGTTGCTACAGGCTGCGTCCATCCCCATCACATTACAGAGCGTGGAGCTTGTAATCGCTTGTGTTAAGCATTATAATCCTACCACTAGAGAAATCAGAGCAATGGATGGGAGAATTGTTTGCAGTCTAAAGCCTCAGGATATTGAAAAGTGCTTTGATATTCCATCATGTCCTAACAGCAAAGTCATATCAGTGACGGAATGCGAGAAGGCATTCGAGACGGCCAAAGACAAATGTCAAAGGATAATAGCTGAAAAATGGCTAAAAGTGACAAAGGCTAGCTTGCCTAAGTTGGTGGGACGAGGAGAATGTAAAGATGAGTACGCAGTGTTAATCACTCTACTCAATAGAATCACTGGAGAAGAGGATGGCCATCAATTCCAGTCATGGATGTATTATGTCATTGCGAAAATCATTGGCAGAAGGGAATATTATGACTGGGCCACTCTAATTAGTGACACACTCCACCGAAAAATCACTGGGTATCTGGAAGCTCATAGGTTCCACATGTGCTCTTACCTAGTATACCTGATTGCCTTCCAAGGTGATTTCAGGATATTGAACAATGTGGGAACCTTAGGTGTGCAGAAGGTTCACGAGCATTTCACACGTCTTGAGTTTACTCAAGCAGAGCAACACTTCAAAAGAACGAGTGATCACTTCATTATGCACACCGTATGTGAGCTAGACCATGAGATGCACATGCGTATTTCACAGGCAGCCAGAGAGGCAATGGCGGATTGGGCGGATTGGTTCATCCAATTCCCTACGTTCTCCTACATACGCGTGTATGGCTACATTGGTCACCCCGCCATGCTACCAAGATACCCCTTAGATAGGGTAGTCTTCATGGAATTCCTGAGACAGTTGTTCGAAGTCCACATCTACTTGCGCTTGAAGAAGAAGACAGCTGTTAACTTTCCCGTTGGAATGGGACTCTATAGATGCAGATTCGCCGTAGATGCTAAGATGAT
>VDFB02327143.1:0-60244 GCA_007258455.2 Sequoia sempervirens
AACACTTGACAATATCCAACTAAGTTATTTAAGCTCAACTATTGATAACTCCTCCATCCAAATTCTAATACTAAGTGGGATGAGGAAGAAACTCCCTCATCTAGTAAGAAAAATAATAAAACCCCTAACAAGAAACCCTCAAACAAAGAAGGGTGCATTGTGAAAACCCCTAACGGCACAACTCAAGAGACTAAAAGAAATAAGAAGGAACCCCCCATGAATAAGTTGGTTTCTTATTCAAAGGATTCTCTAGAAGATAATTCTTATGATCATATTGCTATTGAGGAATCTAATTCCTCCTACCCAGCCACTGATAGATAGAACAGACCTAGATTCCCTAGAGACGTCAATCCTAATGACCACTATTTTAAGCCGAATCAGGAATTCTAGATGATATCATGGGTATAGCCAGGAATGAGGCAGATGACTACTTCAGGATCATAAAATGGGTGTTTCATGAGATCAAGAATCTTAATTTAAAAAACAAGTCTCTCATTGGCAAGATGGATGATCTGGAAGAGAAAGGAATTTCACATAATTTTGCTTGTGTTTTGTGGAAAACAAATGAGAAGAGGGCCTTGGTTGAACTTCTTCAAAGAAATGTTGAGCTTATGGACAAGATTAAGAAGGATAATGAGATCAAGGTCAAATGGCTTGAAGGGGAAATTGGAAAAAATAGGGATACTATGAAAATTGTTATGGAACACAGTCACAAAGTTGTTAAACAAAATGCTACTATCTTGAGTACCATGATGGAGAAGAGTCATAATATTCAGCAGGGATCCTTGTTCATGGACTTGGAAGGTGGTAAGGATAAAGGTAAGAAGGAGGATTTTGGCCCCTCAAAAAGAACTAGAGCCAACCTCAAGAGATGTTTAACATCGAAGCTAAGGTTGCTGAAACTTTGAAGTCTTTAGGTTAGCTTTGGTTGGGTTGGGTATTGGCTTCTTGCTGGCTTTTTTTGGATTTTGGCTCCTGGCTACTGTCCTACTTCTTTGCTGTAGCCTTCTTTTTGATGGGTTCTTTGATGTTTTATATTTCTTTTTTTTGTAAACTCTGTGGTTTCAGGTCCTTGTAAAACCAGTTTTTTCCTTTATAAAAAACATATTCTTTTCAAATTGCTTTGGATGGTGGCCATACTTATCCTCCTATCAAAACATGGCACATGGACTAGTTAAACTAATTAATATGCAATCATTTACTTTTTCCAACGAAATAAAAGAATATCATTTAACATATTAAATATACTTACAAATGTATAGATCAAGGCCTGTAAACCTTTCTGGCCAGTGCAATGCATGGAAAAAAGTTTCTCAAGCCTAGCCTTGGAGGTCTTCTCGTGAAACATATACTAATTTAATTTAACTATGCACAAATAAAATTTAAATATCATTTAATAAATTTGATATAATCATATGAGAAAATTCAAATACCTATATACTCTCCTCACTAGACTTCCTTCGTGCATTAGAATTCTCATATGATTTTACAAGCTCTCTACATACTTTTACACTTACATCAATTGGCCTTTTTTTTTGCCTTAGCTCAAGAAGAATTTTTTTTATCTTCTTTGTTTGGTTGCACTGAAATGTCTTGAAATTTTGAGACATTCGTAGCTTTATCTTCTTTACAGAACAACTTGTGCCAAAATCATTCTCCATGTCCTGGATAACTGCTTTTTTCAGATGCATGGGTTTCTAGTTGAGAATGGAAAATGTAAATGGTCTTTGAACTGTTGAAGGCATGATTCCTCCAACCTACTCATAAACGTTTTCTGAGCATCCATCATTCCGACTTGCCCTTAAACCACCCCATATTCTATCTTCGTATTGTAGCTACCAATGCAAGATTGAAAACATGGTGTGGTGGAAGAAGTTTGGGTCCTAGGAGTGGAAGTCTCTACTCCCTATTCCACATTCCTAGAGTTTACTACTACTGATTTCCTCATGGATCTATTGCTTAGTCTAGGATTGGTTGGGGAATCAATTGATTCCCTTTACAAAATTGATTTGTTTGCAATATTTGAGGGGTGTTAATAGATTCTTTTTCTATGTATTTGACAAGTGTTGTCCAGTCCATATTAACCAATTTTTTCACCGCCTCTACCCCCAATATGGAGGCCAATTCCTCTTTATCTTTGTTAGTCTCATGTCCCTATATATATATATTTAAATTAAATTTCTTCTCTTAAATTTAGAAATAAAAAACTAAAAATTAAAATTCAAAGAACAATGAAAACATTTAGAAATCTATAAATTGACATTGAATTACCTCATTGTGGCTAGAGTTTGCAGACAATGCTCACTTCCCTCAATTACTTGACATTTTGAGGTGACCTAGGGAAAATTATTTTCATCTAGTCTATGGAGGCAAAAAAAGTACACACTATCAGGTATGCAAGTTTTCGTCTAGTTTGTGGTATGAAAGTTTTGTTTTGTGGGTAGCTATATTTGTTGGGTTTTCTTAGGGTTGATAACCTTATCATGGAGGCTCTTTCATAATGCAATCTTGTATGAATTTTTCATGGCATCGGTGACTATGGTGCGGCTAGGCAAAACCAAGCAGTTTCTACATTTACATTCAACAGTTGCTTAGCAGTGACCAACCCAATTCCTAGATTTTCAAAACAGTTCACTATTTCCTTGATACTTAAGTTAGGGAAAGAATACAAAGGAATCCTTGCTACATGCTATAATATTTTGAGCCAAAGCTGAAATGGGTAGGGTAAATTTTTTTGTTGGTTTCTCAAATGTTTTACAATTTATAATGATGAGACAATTTAGAGGTTATATGGACTAGTTAGGCCATGAACAAGTAAACAATAATGAATTCAAATGAAATACAAAGAGAAATAAATAGTTATGAATTCAACCAAAAAAAATTGTAACCTTACCTATGGTGTCACAAATGAAAACGAATTTCTCATTATATGCCGGTAGTGCCCTGCTCTCTTCCTTCATGTGACGTTTTTCCCTTTTTCATCATTTGATTTCTTCCTTCACGCAGGAAATTTTTAAATTTTAAATTTTGATTCATTAGTCTATGCTTTAGTCGGTGTTAGTTAACGCCAACTTTAGTGCCGACTTTTGGACGTTAATGTAATTTGTCTAGGATATATAAGGCGACGTCAAGTATGCCTAATTTAGCACATATCATTTTTGTATAGTGACTATTTACATTATTTTGTATCATATTATCCAGAGTGTTGGAAATAATTTGAACTCCTGCCTTGTTTTTGTGACCACCGCTATCCCATGGCTCCTTCATCAACTCGGTGCAGCAGAGCGATTTTTACTGTAGTCCCACAATTCTTCTGTGGTGGCACACAAGTCTTCCTTCTATTCCTAGTGGTGTTGTGGTGACTCTCATAGTCCCACAATTCTTCTTCCATTGTCATATGGTGGTGTGGTGACCACCGCTATCCCATGGCTCCTTCATTAGCTTAGTGTGGTAGAGCAATTTTTACCATGGTCCCAGAAGTTTCTTTTTCCTTCTCGGTGGTAGTGTGGTGAAACCTTTTGTGGTGACATTTTTAAGCACAAAGGAGGCCATGGAGAGAGGACGTGGACGATGTAGAAATACTAAATCCTGAGAGGATAGTGGGTAGAAATAGATGAAACAACAAAATCTGCATATGCAATAGAGGTAAGAAGAGAAAGCAACCTCAACCAAAGGAAGAAGGTGTTTATGAATTCACAAATGCTAAAACGTAAAGGAGATAAAGTCATTTTTTTGTCCATGAGGCCTCTGAGGTCAAACTTATTGGTTGAAAATACACAGGAATGGTGATTAAATGTGATTCTATGATCAAGGGAAAAGTTGGAAAATTAGGATAGCCAAAACATGATATCAATATGCTAAATATATAACTAACGTGAGGTTTTGTGTTGGATAGCATATTTGTTGAAATGATATAATTCGTGTACTAAACATTATTTACTATGTTGTGTATTTTAGGGGCAAGACGGGGACATGGAAACAGATTGTGTCATATCAAATGAGGACACAACAGATGAAGCGGGACATCAGGTACTCAAATTTTGACTTAACTTAGGAAAAAATGATCTGATGGCATTTTGTAATACATCCATCTTTTTTCACAGTATTATTAAAATTTATAATTTATTATCCAATCTTGACATAAATTAATACATGTTGTTTATTATTATAGATGGATATTGCAGACACAACAAATGATTACACTGAAGAAGAGGTAGGTCAAGACTATAGTACATGGGATGAATACTTTGAGAAAATTGTTGTTTGTGGATGCTTTGTATGTCATGGAAAGAAACAATTCAAATGAGCAATTGTACAAAGAAATTACATATATGATGAGCTTCCAGTCGGTAGTATGCCTCCTACAATCGATTCAAATCCAATAGTAATTGTGGTGAGGAATTTTCCAATTTAATATAAATAACATGTATACTTCCTTTAAACATTGTTTTATATTATTCATATAACTATTTTTTTCTTAATGGATACTTGCATGATAAAGTTCTTGGTGTAAAGTTTCCTATATCGCCGAATTCTAGCCTAGAGGGAAATGATCATTTATCAGATGATACATCTAACACAAATATGTGTCAATATACCAGCTCGAAAGATGAGGAATTGACGAAAATAAGTAACAAAACAAGTACCGGTGTGAAGATGCATAATTTTCTTAAAGACAAGGGAAAGGTGGACTACATACCCTATGAGAATGAATTTCATAGAGATGATGACTTTCCCCAGAGTTTGAGATCAATTTAAAAAGAGACATTTGATCATCAACTATATTGCACTTGGCCTAGTGATCAACAGCTACCTAGAGTGTACGAGGCATTTAAATTTTGAGGATACAACTACATGATATGACCCTCCAATATTCATGGAGCAAATCTACGTATCTTTATTGTAACAAATGTACATGTGGGATCCAAACATAGAAATGATTCAGAAAAAACCACTAGGAGATTAATGCCATATTATGGTCCATCATATTATAGTGGTGAATGGAGAAGGCTAGCAGAATATAAGCCTAGCATGTCAGCATATGGTCTAAATTCGAATATGTATACACATTGTCTCCAATTGGAAAGTGGAAAATAAATGAATAGAGGTCATCTTATGTATATAGATGGACGTTCATACACACATAAAAATATTACAAGATTTATAAATAGTATTAAGGGAAGGGACCCTACTGTAAGGCTGAATTGTCAATTTGTTGAGGTTATCAATGATAAAGATGGAGATATGGAAAGAGAGGTTGATAGATTGATAACGGTTGAGGCTATTATGGACCTTACCATTGGGGATGAGTTATTGATTGATTACCCCTTCTTAAAATGCACTCCTACACCAAAGAAGAGGGAAGAACAAGGTCTCCCTAAGGATGTTCTTAAGGGTAGAAAACCAAAGAATAATAAATGAGTGTGGACTGATGTTTTATAAACTATGTTGTCAAAATTGTGTTTCATAGTAGGCTAGAATATTTTTCCCTAATTTTTTCCTTCGTATGCTTTTGACAAGGTCAAGATGCTTTAGGAAAATTATACGTACAAATCCTTACAAGAGGTCAAAAAGCACAATCTTATGACCCTGGGATATGACTTTACAAAAGAAAATTTCCCATTTAAAACATTTCAATCATATGAAGATCCTAGGACATTAGCATGACTCTTTAATCAATGTAAGAAATCTAGTGAAGACTATTTTAAGCCAAAGGACCCTTCCTCTAGATTAACCCAAGAATTTCCTTATAATATCATAATTTATTAAGAATTTACCTATAATTCTAAAACATGCATACATAAAGTGTGAAATTTGAATATAACATACCTTCTTACTAAATATATAGTTCATTCTATGATATATGGTTCTTTTTCCTTACAATAAATATAGATTTCAAGGGGACAGTCTCCTAGCCATAATGTATAGCTATCTCTAGGATGTCTAGGACGAGGTCCATTATTAATATTATGGAGTACAAATGTAGTGTCATTAACATATAGGAACAATTAAAATTGGTTGGATTACAAATAAATAATTTAACCTTAAATATTATTTGAGAAATCCATTCATAAGAACACAATATCCTGGATTTTAGTATTTTGAGGGTAGCTCAAGGTTAAGAATCCATAACCAAAACATTGTAAAACAACACCTTGATACATTTATGTGGTTCTAAGACTGTTAAAATACCTCAAATAAAAGAGGTCCCGTCAAATTTCTTATTTCCAAATTAAGTTCAAGTGGTTGGTAGCAAGGGCCTCAAAAACTTTTAAACAAAGGCAACTAGTTTGTTTAGGCCGAGGAAACTTCAAAATATCAATAAACTTATTTATAATAGTAATCAGGAGAAAGGGTTGACCTAACTTGATCACCTTTGATTAATTAATTTAGAAGTAAACATATTTAAATAGTAAATATGAAGGAATGCACTTATCTTTAGTGTTGGTACCAAAGACATTGTTGATTGAGCTTTCATACCAACATCATGTATACAAAGAACCACCATTGTCATGAAATCTAATGTAGAAAAATGTAGCATGCAATGCTTACAATCACTCCATTCCATGCCTTTTCTCTCTCTCTAAACCCTTGAATTTTCAGTCTTTTTCCCTTCCTATGAAATTTCTTTCTTTCTTCTTCGTTGCTTTACCGTCTTCTACAAAATCCCTCTTCCTCACACCATACTTTGCATTTCCTTTTCAACGTAGGCAGAGAGGATGATGAAAACAATCGAGGGCTACCACATTTGCTTGAAGCTCCTAAAGCATTAACATACTACCCATACCTTCATCCAACTTTTTCTCCCCATGTTTTTTATTGATATGTTATTTGATTTATTTATTTTATTATCCACCCAATGTCAATGTGAAAGGGTCTTCTTTTACAGGGATGTGACAAAAACTTGTTAATTTATGAATAAGGTGTGCGAGCCATGTATTCAAACACAATGAATTTGAAAAACCATCTAAATTAAACACTCCTACTCAAATAAAATATCTTACTCTCATTTTATAATGCCAAATGTTGAGAAAATTGGTAAACAACAATTGTATTAATATAAGCATGCAATGTACAAATTTGAGTAATCCAATGAAAGATACATGCGATTAGCCATTAAACTTGAATTACAACATGGATAGACTAAACATAAAAGACATTGGTAAAATTATAAATACAAACACATAAGATTAGATGTAAGTGGAGAAAATCAGAAACAAAAACACAGAACATCATACTTTTAAGTTATAATGCTTATTTTGAAGATTAAATAAGAATTTTCCATGAACGTTAATGAATATTTTTCTTGATTAGATAAAAAAGAGAGTTCAATATTGTAGCCCTAACACACATAAATGGTGTATCTCTCTCTTCTTTTATCATTCTATGTTTTTATTTCTCTTCTTTAGAATAATTAATAAATTTTATCATAATCTTACATCAATATTGGTCTCTAAATACAAACTTATAGAAAGGAATCATGTCTACAACTTCATTAAAAATATTATAATATACCATAATAATCTTCCATTTTCATTACTTGATAACATATAGTAGTTCTACTCCTTACTCTATACACCCCAACTATAATATTGATATAAATAATCATCTACATGTAATCTAAAATTCTTTATCAACTCTTATGAAAATAATTTTCTTGAATATGAGTCAATTCTTACTTTACTTAAATAGTGCTAATTGTAAAGACCTCCTTCAACAAAGTGTAAGCTATTATTAAATTCATGTGTAAACTACCTCTAATCTCTCTTCTCCTACCATGGTCATCATACCCTCCTTAGAATTACTTTATTTTAATTTTTTGAGAAATAACTCTTAGCATTGAAATAACTAATCAATTTATAAACAATCAATCAAATTTTCATACTTCAATTTCTTTTGTAATGAATTTTTAATTACAATTTTTTATTTTATAAATTTTTAAAAATAAGAGCATGCTTACTATTACTAAACTTATTTGTAAGAACTTTTTTTTTTAAAAATAATTTTAATTATTTGACTATTTTCTAAAGTCATATTCTTCTATTAATTAAATAATTTTCATTGTTAAATTAATTCATCTTTTTTTTTTATATCCTTCCTTTGATTAAAATAAATTAATATTTATTTAATTACGTCTTATTCTCTCTATTATTAAATAAATTATTATTTATTTAATTATTTATTTTTCGTTTTCCTTCTATAATTAAATATTTATTTTAATTATTTAATTATTTTCTTCTACAATGAAATAAAGCTTACTTATTTAATTATTTTCTATTTTTCTCTCTACTATTAAATAAATATTTTAATTATTTACTTTTTAATTAAATAATTGTTTCCAAATAATTTTAATTAAAAGTCAACATTTCCCTCTTTACTATAATTAAATAATTATTTTTTATTATTTAATTTTTCTGGATTCCTCCTAAATTAAATAATTTTATAATTATTTAATTTACTTCAGTAACCTCATTTTTTGTGTCAATCTCCTCCCTTATCCCAATTAACCTCCACCTTTGATAAGGTTTTATTACCTTTCAATCTCCATCGTCCATCCTTAACTAGACCATATTTTTCCCTAACCCTATTTCCTTGCTTCTCCAAGCAATCTCACCCATTGATCATCATCATTTAATCTTAGCCCTTCATTCAAATTTGGTCTTCTATAAAAGAGACCTATCCTTTTCATTTTAAGACTACAACCACTGTCTTTGATATTTTCCTGTCACGAACATTAGGCTTATTCTTGCATACTACAAATTTGAGGGGAAGCTAGCATATAAATTAGCAAGATGGAGAAGAGCTATGAAGGTATTCAACCATGGCATAGGAATTATAGTAATAGTACTTTATTGTTTATGTTTCTATGTCCATTTGTACTTCATTGTAAGATTATTGTCATTATTTGAGTTTTAGGTAGTTGATAGTTAGTAGTGTTGATTCATACTTTACACCTTGATTTTGGATTTAGGAAAATTCACTGCCACAATTCACCATTGGAAACTTCACCTGCAACAATTCACCATGGAAAAATTCACTACCATGAAAAATTCACCTTATGGAATATTCACCACCAGTAATTCATGGCGGTGAATTTTCCATGAGGTGAATTTTTAGGAAAATTCACTGCCACAATTCATCGTTGGAAAATTCACCCCCAACAATTCACCATGGAAAAATTCACCACCATGACAAATTCACCTTATGGAATATTCACCACTAGCAATTCATGGCGGTGAATTTTCCATGGCAGTGAATTTTCCCATGGTGAATTGTTGAAGGTGATTTTTTCAAAGCCCTTGATTTTACCCTATTCTATATAAACAATAGAAAAAAATAAATGAGAAAATTCATAGCCAGCAATTCTATATTCATTTGTACTTCATTGTTAGATTAGCGTCATTATTTGAGTTTTAGGTAGTTGGTAGTGTTGATTGATGCTTTACACCTTGAATTTGGCTCTAGGAAAATTCACCTATATAAACAATAGAAGAAAAATAAAGGGGAAAATTCAAGGCCAACAATTCTATGTTCATTTGTACTTCATTGTTGGATTAGCGTCATTATTTGAGTTTTAGGTAGTTGGTGGTTGATAGTGTTGATTCATTCTTTACACATTTATTTTGGCTTTAGGAAAATTCACCACCAGCAATTCACTGCCAACAATTCACCACGGAAAAATTCACCACGCAAAAATTTACCACCATGACAAATTCACCTTATGGAAAATTCACCACCAGTAATTCATGGCAATGAATTTTCCCATAGTGAATTATTGATGGTGAATTTTGCTGCGGTGAATTTCCCTGAAGCCCTTGATTTTACCCTATTCTATATAAACAATAAAAATAAATAAAGAAGAAAATTATTTAAAAAAAAAAATTATGAGTGTTAGAGAGTGGATTGAGTGAAATTCTCGAAGTTCCATTCAATTTATAGAAGAAATATAAAAGCAAGATTAAAAACACACTTTTAATAGATTTAGATACGAAATAGATTTCTGTCATGAACAATTTAACATAATAATAATATACACAACTTTGTAGTGAATATAATATCTGAAAAGTCAGTGAGATGATATGATTAGAAACAGCATTAATTCTTGATTTTTTATAGGTTTCTACGATACTACAATGGAAGGGAAAAAGAAGCGTTGTTCAGAAATTTCCAACAATGGAAGGGAAAAAGAAGCGTTGTTGACATCTTCCACGAGAAGATACTCGTTAAACTAGATAATGAATGCATGCAAATGGTTGATGTTCAGAATGAAAAGATGATTGAAGTGGGCAAAAAAGAGTTCAAGAAGAGCTGGCCTTGTGCATTTATTTTCTTGTATGAGAAACGATTATTCTTGACATATCACAGCGGGACTGTTTCTGTATGGAATTTGAAAGGAGAGCTGGTTGCTTCTTATAGAGACCACTTGCTGGTTGCTTCTAACATAGCTGGTTGTAACTTTCATTTGACTCATGATGAAGACTTACTTATTTGTTACAAGAAAATTTCTGATAAAAGAAAAACGTTAATAAAAATTAGCGACAGCTTGACCGGGAATTGCCGCGCTGAGATTGGTGACAATGTGGCTATAAGTTGCAGGAATCGGCCTAATTCAACACTAATACAAAACACCCTTGAAGATGCTCTGGAAGATATGACTGCATTGTTCTATGACGAGGAAAGAAATGAAATCATTACTGGCAATAGCAGAGGGTTTGTACATGTCTGGTCAAGCTGAATGTTAAAGAGAAAATGATGATTGTTTTGAGTTGTTGAACGTAAAAAAAGTTTGTATTTTCTTCCCCTAAGAATGTATCAAATTATATTTAATTTCCTAAAGCGGTGGAAAGGTCTCCTGCTTTGTGTTTAGGGTAGAATGATTAAAGCATTAACCAAAGAAAACTGTTTTAATTGGTAAAGTCTATAAAATTATATTCAGCTCTAATTTATTAGTATTAGTGATTGTTGTTTTAACTGGTATTAGGAATAAATTTACAAAATATCAAAATTTCGCCTCCCCAAATTTTCCTTTCAACATTCCTACAATCTTTTCTTAGATGGCCACTGGTTTGCCCATTTTGCATGAAAGGCTTTCTCCCGTATTCGATGTTCTGCGATTTCGATACCTCAAATTATATCACTCTTTTTTTCGTGATTCCAATCTTGTCTTCGATTCAACTGGGATTTTTTTCACCCTAGATGCTTCCATTCTCCTGGTTATGGGTATCCACATCTTTTTGTTTGTAAGGTGTGGTTTGGCTTAGGGTTTTCTAGCTTCCCAGACTTCTTCTTGTTTATTCCACCTAAGATTTTTGCCTTTGATGCACATCACGTTTATTTTCCTTGGTTGCCAATGTCCAACCCCTGTCTCTGATCTTGATTATCATTATTCAATTGCCATGTTGAATCTTTTCTTTGCTGATATTCTGCCCTTCGAAATGTGTAATTTCTATGCCTTCTGTTGTTTTGTATTTACCCAGACTTTCGTTCCATTATTGAAATCAATTCTGCCCCTACTTAAATCATATTGACCAGAACGCTATTGCTTGCATCTCCCCGCCTTCTAGAAATATTCTTCCTCTGATCTCCAAATCTTTGTTGCCGCTACTTAGCTTTTCTTTGCTCCAGCAATCAATTGGATGACCGCAATGACATACGTTTCAAAGTCACCTGTTGTAGAAATTTTTGCATCTTTAAGTTCTCCGTTTAGAAGGGAATTACTAGTTGAACTCCACAAGTTATAGCTATTTATAGTGAAGTGTTGGAATGTAAACCCTAACTACTGCCGTCACCCCCAGCCGCTGACCGCAATATCGCAATAAAGAAAATAACCATTGCCATACCACAGACCCCGTTGCAATTTTGTTTTATCTTTAACCGCCAGTCATTTACCACCGTACCGTCAACAAACCGCTGCCCACGATATCGCAATATGGGTAAGCCGCCTCCGCCAGGATATTTCGTAGTACGGGAAAATTAATATTTAATTTTTAATATTATTGTAAGGGACATTTTATTAAATGTGTTTTGACCGGGAAAAGTTAGTTAGGTAATTTGTAATAAACTTTTGTCGGGCCCTCTCTTCCGTGAAAAACATTCACGTGACTTTTATCTATTCATATATTTGTATTTGTAATTACTTTTTAATGATTAATGGGAATGTGAGCATACAGAAAATTAAGGAGTAGCTGTGTTGAAGAAATTAATATTTTTAAGCTTTATTTTTACAGTGACCTTCACGTGGTATCAGAGCAAGTTCCATTATCAGAGTCAATTTTATCAAAGCAGATTATATGGGTAAATTTTAAAAATGGCAGCAAGCACAAGCTTGACAAACCCACAAATTCCACAGTTTAATGGGAAGAATTATGAGTACTGGTCAATTACTATGAAAATATTATTTAGTTCACAAGATATATGGGATTTAGTTGAGAATGGATTTCTAGAGCCAGCAGATGCAGTAGCATACAATGCTTTAACACAAGTAGAGAAAGACTTATTAAAAGACACAAGGAAGAAAGACTCAAAGGCTTTATTTTATCTGTTTCAAGCTATACATGAGAGCATTTTTCCAAGGATTTCAGCAGCAACAAAGTCCAAACAAGCATGGGACATACTTCAAACAGCCTATCAAGGCATGGAAAAAGTTAAAACAACAAAGCTACAAATGCTAAGAAGATATTTTGAAACAATATGTACGAAGGACAATGCATCTATAGATTCATTCTACACCCAAGTCATTGGGGTGGTTAATCAAATTAGGTCTAATGGAGAGAATCTGGAAGATACCAGAGTTGTTGAAAAGATTTTAAGGAGTTTTCCCACAAAATTTCTACCAGTTGTAGTTGCTATAGAGGAGACAAAGAATCTCTCACAATTCTCAGTTGATGAGCTGTATGCATCTCTAATCTCTCATGAACACAGGCTGAAAAAGTCAGCAGATACATCACTGGAGTATGCTTTCAAAACTCAGGCTTCAGTCAGTCAAGGAAGAGGCAGAGGAAGATCAAGAGGAAGAGGAAAAAACTCTTACAGAGGTGAAAGATACAGTCTATCAAGTTCAAGTGGAAGAGGCAGCAATCAAGGCTCAAGCCAAAACCCAACACAGAATCAGTCACAAAATCAAAGGTATGATAAATCTCAAGTCCAATGTCACTACTGTAAAAAATATGGGCATTATATGAATGAGTGTAGAAAGAAGCAGTATGATAATAATAGACAAAATGCAAATTTTTTAAGAGAATGTCAAAATCAGAATTCAAATAAGAGAACAATGTTTTTAGCTTGTAATGTTGCTCAAGCAAATGAAAAAGATGTATGGTTTTTAGATTCAGGCTTAGCAATCATATGACAGGGAATCTAGAAATGTTTTCAAGTTTAGATGAGAATGTAAAGTCTGATGTTACATTGGGTAATGACAACAAAGTGTCAGTCAAGGAAAAAGGAGATGTCAATATTCTAACTAAACAGGGGGAGAAAAAGTATATTTCAGATGTGTATTTTGTGCCTGGTCTGAAACATAACTTAATGAGTGTAGGGCAACTGGTTCAAAAAGGGTATAGAGTAACCTTCAAGAATAGTCTGTGCACAATTTTAGATAAATACCCAAGCAATTAGCTTATTGCAAAAGTCAGAATGACAAACAACAGATTGTTTCCCTTAAAGATAAGGCCATATTTGAATATAAATTATGCTCAAGCACAACACTTAATGAATTCACAAATGGGTAGAGAAGAAACTATAGCAGTAGTGCAGACAATCTTTCAAACTGAGATAAAAGATGAAAACAGGTTATGGCACCTGAGATTTGGGCATCTCAACTTTGGAGGTTTAAATTTACTTCATAGGTTAGGCATGGTCAAGGGACTACCTTTAATAGAAAAACCAGAAAGGGTATGTGAAGGGTGCATTTTAGGAAAACAACATAGAGAATCATTTCCAGCAGGAAAGTCAACTAGAGCAAAAGCCCCTTTGGAAATTATACATTCAGATTTGTGTGGACCTATGCAAACACCTTCAATAGGTGGTAGTTTTTATTTTCTGACATTCATTGATGATTATTCAAGAAAAACATGGGTTTATTTTCTAAAGCAGAAAAATGAAGTGTTTGATCTATTTCGTCAGTTCAAGAATTTGGTTGAAAAACAAAGTGGTTATTATATCAAAGTGTTGAGAACAGATAGAGGTGGTGAATATATTTCAAGAGAATTTTTTAATTTTTGCAAAGATCATGGAATTCACAAGCAGTTCACAACTAGATACACACCTTAGCAAAATGGAGTAGCTGAAAGGAAAAACAGAACAATCATGGAAATGGCTAGAAGCATGTTGAAAGCCAAACATTTTTCAAATGAATATTGGGCAGAAGCAATATCTTGTGCAGCCTACATAATGAATAGGTGTCCAACAAAAAGTGTCATGAATATGGTACCTGAAGAAGCATGGATAGGAAGAAAACACAGTGTTACTCATATGAGATTATTTGGATGTGTAGCATATGCACATGTGCCTGATGAATTGAGAAGGAAGCTAGATAACAAAGGAGAAAAATGTATATTTGTTGGATATAGTGAAGAATCCAAAGCTTATAAGCTCTATAATCCAACAAAAAATAAAGTTATAATCAATAGAGATGTACAATTTGTAGAAGATGAAGCATGGGATGGAAGCATAGAGAAGACAATAAATATTTCAGCTAGTATACCTCAAGAGGAGAATGAAGTTTCAGCATCAACAAATATTCCAGCTATTGTGACTCCTACCACTCCCATTCAAGCTCAGCAAAGTAGTCCACAAGTGACACCAGCATCGACTGTAAGAACAACCTCATGCATTCAAGAAAGCAGTCCAACAAGAGGACAACAAACACCATCTACAGCAGGACCATCGGGTCCACATTCCACAAGTTCAAGTGATATGTCAAATCCTAAATTGGCAAGTCTGAGAAGACAGAAAATCAGAAGCATAAGAGATATATATGATCAAAATGAAGGTGAGAATAATTCAGATCAGATTTCTCTTTCTACATTTTATTCTCAAATAGAAGATCTAGTTCATTTTGAAGATGCAGTCAAAGATGATAAATGGGTAAGTGCTATGGATGAAGAGATTGAAGCAATTGAAAAGAATCAAACATGGGATCTAGTCAGTCTTCCAAAAGACAAAGATGTCATTGGAGTGAAATGGGTTTATAAAACCAAATTGAATGAAAAAATGAAGTTCAGAAGCTTAAAGCAAGATTGGCTGTAAAAGGCTATTCACAATAGTCTGGAATTGATTACAATGAGACATTTGCACCTGTAGCATGATTGGATACTATAAGAATGATTTTAGCATTAGCAGCTCAGAATAAGTGGTCTGTATCTCAAATGGATGTAAAGTCAGCTTTTTTAAATGGTTATTTAGAAGAAGTTTATGTGGATCAGCCACCTGGGTATGAAATTCTGGGTCAAGAAGATAAATTTTACAAATTGAAAAAGGCATTGTATGGATTTAAGCAAGCCCCAAGAGCTTGGTATAGCAGAATAGACAGTTGTCTTTTGCTGAATGAATTTAATAGATATAGCAGTGAGCCCACACTGTATACAAAGATGAATGAAGAAGGTGAAATACTGATAGTATGCTTATATGCTGATGATTTAATTTTCACTGGCAATTTGTCAATTGATCTGTTCAAGGAAGACATGAAGAAAGAATTTGAAATGATAGACTTAGGTCTGATGAAGTATTTTTTGGGCATTGAAGTGAATCAAAATGAAAATGGTATTTTTATTTCACAGTCAAAATATGCAAATAACATTTTGAAAAGGTTTAATATGATGAAGTGCAAACCTGCACCAACACCTATAGTGACAGGTCTGAAACTAAGCAAGGATGATGGAGGGTCTAATGTTCATCCAACTTTGTTTAAGAGGCTTGTTGGAAGTCTCATGTATCTCACAGCCACAAGGCTAGACATTGTGTATAGAGCAAGTTTGATTTCTAGGTTTATGGAAACACCAAAAGACACCCATTGGAAAGAAAGGAAGATAATTTTAAGGTATGTAAGTGGAACAAGGAATTTTGGCATTAAGTATTCAAGTTTAGATGAGTTCAAACTCATAGGTTACACAGACAGTGACTCTGTTGGCAACATTGATGATAGAAAAAGTACGTCTGGTTATGTATTTAATTTTGGGACTAGAGTTGTCTCATGGTCTTCAAAGAAGCAGCCAATAGTCTATCTTTCATCAGCTAAAGCAGAATATGTGGCAGCCACAAGTGCAGCATGCGAGGTAGTCTAGATGAGAAGAATTTTGAAAGAATTACAAAATGAACAAATGGAGGAAACAAAAATTTACTATGATAACAATTCAGCCATAGCTCTCTCAAGAAATCCAGTCTTTCATAAGAGAAGCAAGAAAATTGATACCAGGTATCACTTCATTAGGGAATTAATTAACAATGGTGACATATTTTTAGAGTTTTGCAGATCAGAAGAGCAAAGTGCAGATATTTTCACAAAGGCACTGGGAAGAGATAATTTCATTTTTCAAAGAAACAGATTGGGCATGGTGGACAGTGCAGTTATGTTTAAGGGGGAGTGTTGGAATGTAAACCCTAACTACTGCCATCACCCCCAACCGCTGCCCGCAATATCGCAATAAAGAAAATAACCATTGCGATACTGTGGGAGACCCCGTTGCAATTTTGTTTTATTTTTAACCACTAGTCGTTTACCGCCGTTTACCACGCCGTCAACAAACCGCTGCCCGCGATATCGCAATATGGGTTTTACCCATTGTGATAATGCGGGGAAACTTTTACCAAGCCGCCTCCGCTAGGATATTATGTAGTACGGGAAAAATAATATTTAAGTTTTAATATTATTGTAAGGGACATTTTATTAAATGCGTTTTGACCGGGGAAAGTTAGTTAGGTAATTTGTAATAAAATTTTGTCAGGCCCTCTCTTCTGTGAAAAACATTCACGTGACTTTTACCTATTCATATATTTGTATTTGAAATTACTTTTTAATGATTAATGGGAATGTGAGCATACAGAAAATTAACGAGCAACAGCTCTGTGTTGAAGAAATTAATATTTTTAAGCTTTATTTTTATAGTGAAAATTCCTTTGCCTCTGGCCTTCATGAAGTCTGTTGTATCTAAGTTTAACTTTCCTAAAGCAGAGTGGACATAGTACATAAACTATGATATATCAATTTTCCCTTTGTCAATCCAACCCAGAAAATGTTCAAAAAGAAACTATGAGACAAATTAACACATTGTAAGTTTTTAAGTACTTTCTACCTTCCGAGAATTTATCACGCGACTCTGCTCAAGCCATTTTCTAAAGCATCACCTGCCAAAATATTGTCCAAAGGTAGATGTGTGCAAAATGCAGAAGCATAAACAAGGCATGTGAACTTTTTGACAGAATGCCTCAAAGAGATGTATCCTCGTGGACTACAATGATTACAGGATATCCAAAAAAAATGGACTTGTTGAAAAGGCTTTTGGAAATTTTGAGCAAATCCAATTAGCAGGTATAAAGCCAAATTCCACAACCTTTACCAACATCCTCCATGCCCATGCCAAAATGGGAGCTTTGGAACAGGGAATAGAATTCTATCAAAGCATAAAAGATAGGAAAATTTTGTCAGATGTTATAGTTACAACTGCCCTGGTAGACATGCTTCCAAAATGTGGAAGCATAGACAAGGCAGGTGAATTGTTTGACAGAATGCCTCAAAAAGATTTGGTCTCATGGACTACAATGATTGCAGGATATGCACATAATGGATTTGTTGAAAAGACAATAGAAACTTTCAAGCAAACGGAATTTGCAGGTGTAAACCCAGACTCGATGACCTTTGCCAATATCCTCTGTGCCTCTGACAAGATTGGAGCTTTGGAACGGGGTGTGGACATCCATCAAAGCATAATGAAAGGTATATTTTGTTAAATGCTGAAAATACATTGGTTGCAATGCGGTGCGAATGAGGCAAAACATTTGTCTCCAAATTAGGTTCAAATTTCCTTCAAGTATATTGTACAAAATACTGAGGATTTACTCCAGACTAGTTGATTGCACTCCGTGGATCAAACCTTCCAAATCTATCATTAAAAGTTTAGATTTCAATTTATAAACTAAACAACAGAGATTTCAAATTTTTAAAATCATAATAAAATAAATTATTTTATTTACGAATGATGGCTAAGTCTAATAGGTTAATTAATGTTTCTTACATCTGAGATGAATTAATACAGATATTTAGATATTTTTTGGTTAATGCTTTGATTCCAATTCCTGGGGACTATCATGAAAGTCATCTGGACAAGCACATATCAATGTAATGGACATTTTGCAAATTTTTATTCAAAGAAAATCCAAAATTACAACAAGCTCTTCTAAACAGGGGAGAGTCAAACCATCTTTTACTTCTTATAATTCAAAATAATCATTACTTTCCCATTAGCATTCAGTTTGACCAGACATTTACAAACCCTCTTGTATTTCCTGTATAAATTTCATTTCTTTCCTCGCCATAGAACAATTCAGTAATGTCTTCAAGGGCATCTTGAAAGGTGCTCTGGATTACTGCTAGATCAGATCGATTCCTGCAACTTATATCCACATTTGGATCATCACCATTAATCTTAGCACAACAATTTCCTGTCAAGATGTTGCTTATTGAGCCATTTGTTTTATCAGGTTCGAGGGACTTATGAACTTTGTTGTAAGAGAGGAGCATCTCTTCATCAAGAATCAACTGAAGGTTACTTGTGTTACAACCAGAAAGCCGTGAAAAATGGTTTCTGCATTATGCCAAGAGTGATCTTTATTTCTTCAATTTCTTTGTCAGATATGGAGTACAAGAGTATATAGTTCTTCAAATTGAACACCTTGTAAATATGACTTTGAGTTAAAAATGTGAGAGCTTTCCCATTGATATCATCTAACACTACCAAATCAGGCCAAGTCAGCTTCTCACCCTCAGATAAATCAAAGCCAGCATCTGGTTGAGCTTTTCTAGTGTACTCAAGTGGGGTTGTTCTACACTTCATTGAGAATTTATCCGAATCATAAACTGATATTGTGATGAGAGAATTGTTTACCTTGTTATAGAACAACCTTCAAATTAGTTCATGTGGACTTACATTCAAGTAGCAAAGCCTTTTATTTGTGTCTCTATCAAATGCAGCACAAAGACCAGATTGTGCCAAAGCAAATACAATACTGTGAGTTGTAACTATTTCTACAATCTTGGATGTTTGACTTCTACTCTGATAAAAAGTATCAAACTCTTCCTACAACTGGACGCGGCGGAACTTTATCAGAGAATGGGTATTTCTCAAGGCCAAAATGTAGTAAAATTATGAACAATGTCGGAAGAGAATGGGCATTTGTCTTCCATTGTCTTATAAAAAATCGATAATAATTTGAGAATTAATGCTGTTTCTAACCCAAGCTTTTCTATTAACTCTTGAGAAACTATATTCGCTACAGAGTCATATATTATTCTGTTGCAAAGAATGTTAAGGTGTTATTATTTCTTATTTTTATATTACTTTGATAAATTGTGTGAAATCTTAGGACTAATATATGAGGAATTAGGATTTGTGGTTGGTTACTTTTGTGTTGCATAGGAGTGTATTTTTCTTTTTTTTCATGCCCTTGGGGTTTGAATAACAAGAAGGTATATTGTCTTCTCCACTCTTATGCTTCCTCCTTCATCCCTTCCTTATCCATGGTTGATAAGGTTAGTTTCGACATTCTCAAAAGTAAGTTGCCTCAAAAAATCAGCACCATTAATAGTTTGATCTTTCATCAACCTTCCCCAATTGTCTTGAATCTTTCATACCTTGGATGGAATCTACACCGAGAGTTGAAGTGCCTCTAGAAAATGTGTTGCACTTGATTACCGCTCTGTTAGATTGTGCTCTAGAAAATTAAAGACGTAATTTTGAATGGTAGAAATAAGATTAGCAGTATTTTTTAGTACCCTATGAATGTATGTGCTATGTCATTATTTTATTAAGTAAATCCATCAAGGAAAATTTGGGAGCTACAAACCTCTTAGAGCATTACAGCCAGCTCTAGTGATACCTATGGTGCTCCTAATGGCACTAGAATCCCCCTAAGGTGCTCCTACCCAAGGAACTAGTGCCTCTAGGTTCTCCTATCCAATAATTAGTGCCCATGGGTGCCCTGACCTAGATGAAAACTCACAAACCATTTTTTTCATAATTTTGGTTCAAAGATTATACAACACTCTTCTTTTCATAAATAAATTGGAATGACATAATTAAATGAAAGTATAAGAAAAATGTTCCTGAGTAATGGGATAAAGGATCAATTCATAATTTGATGAATAAATATAAATTTTGACATACTTAAGGCCTACACATACACTCATTCAATCAAGAACTATCCAACAAAACATTCATGAATTAAAAATATAATTTTAAGAGATTCAATTATTCATGAAATTTCTATTGGTTACTCAAATTTTTTAATCCATTCAATAATTATTTTTCCCAACATCATACACTTTTAATATTGTTTATAGTTTCCATGATGATTCCATAGAGTACATAGTGTTCATACATTTTAATAAAATTTGAGTGAAGAGAATACTTTTCTTTTATGTCATAAATGTGATCAAATCAAAATCCACTTGAGCAAAATCAAAAGAGAGCCACCTCTCAATTTTATTAGCATCATTAAGCATCAATGGAGGTTCATGATACTCTAGTCAACCCCTACGCTAGAAAGAAGAAACCATAGGTTTGGAACACTTGAGCTTTACTTTAAAGCACACTCAAAGGTCTACAAAAAGACATAAGAATCTAGTCAAGGTCCATCACAATGCTCACAAACTAATTGCTATTTTTTATTACAAGCTCCTCTCAATACTCTCACAAACAAACTCCTCTTAAGTTACCAAAAAGGTAAGAAGAAGCACTTTTACACAATGGAGTTATTACAAATTCTTTATTAGTGATACACATGCTTATACCAAGAGAGCTCAACATAAAATGGTAAAAATGTTAAACAAGGGTTTGAAAACAAATGGTTTAACAAAATGTACAAAGAAGGTCAATAAGGGTGTAAATAGAGACAAATCCAAAATAATCAACATAATATTTCTTTAAAGGAAGGAAGAAAGTATATTAACAAGATAACAAATGTATAAATATATACTACATAAGCTAGCAATGAAGGAATCACACACCTCATTACAATTCATATTTTCTTATAAAGATCATTAAGATAAAGAAGAGGCACCATTCAATTCTTTCAAGCCTTTAAAGAATGCCCACAAATCACCATATGAGCTCATTCAAGCTATAAATTGTCCCTAAAGAGGAAAGCATTTATTCATCACCAAAGAGAGCTGCTAGAAGCTTCAAAACCCCATTCACAAATATATGGGAATCATCTCCAACAATTGGAAGAGTACCTAGATGTAAGAAGTAGAATAAAAACCCACAAAGGGTTAAAATTCCAAAGAGAGCTGCTAGAAGCTTCAAAACCCCATTCACAAATATATGGGAATCATTTCCAACAATTGGAAGAGTACCTAGATGTAAGAATTAGAATAAAAACCCACAAAGGATTAAAATTCCAATGTTCTCATGAACTTTAAATCCCTCCAAAAATTTCATTAAAGCTCTTCCCATGATTTTGCTCCCAAAATTCTATTCCTAAAATTAATTAATGAAACAAAGGGAGGAACATCTCTCAAGATAAAACCAAGAAAAAATGTTAAATGACTCAACCCTAATACTTACATGTCCTTGCCAATTAATTGGTACCATGCCTCTATTTTCTCTCAGGGAAACCCAAGACAAAAAGAAACTTAAAATACAACTCTCAAATGAGCACACAAAAAAAAGATATAAATATTATAATTAACATTACCTTAAATAACCAAAATCCAACTCAACAATAGGATGAATAAAATTAATTTTGAAAATAAATTATTTTCAACAAGCCTTGTGAATACACATAGATAAATGTTTAACAATATGGGATGAATAGAACTCAAAATCAAAAATATAAAGTAATGGAAATTAAATTAAATTAAAAAAGTGAATAAAATTCCACTACTAAACTATATTCAATCAAATCAAAGCATATGAATTCTAACCCTTTTAATGTATGTGAAATTCAAAACAACATTAAAAATAAGATAACTAAACTATGGAGATACAACCCCAAGAGATGACAAGCATGATAATAGTCTCATTCATCCACAAGGTGGAATGAGGTGGTACAAAAGGTGATCCATGGCAATACTTTCTCTACTTGCCTTTCGTTGTCCAATACTTACTAATTTTTTATACACTCAATGTGCACATCAAATATTATCTAAAATATATAATTGAAGTAATATCGGGTTAAATTGATATATCAACATATAATTAATGGCCTATAACATATCACATAATTGTTTTTTCAATAAATGCATAGTCACATTAAGGTTCATGATCATACCACATCATCTATGTGTTGATTAGATTAAAGGTGGGAAGGAACTGCACCCATTACAAAACAACCATAGAGGCCCAACGAGGGGGCTAATGAGAGATGAGACACCCAAAAAAGGGAATAGAAACTAACAGAATAGTCAAAAAACCCAAAAATAGAACAGTAAGAAATAAGCATGGGACTCGGTCAGCTATTGGTCTCCCAGAAGCTTAAGACCACTAATGGCCCACAATCCTTAGCCAAGAAGTGGAGTTTCTCATCAAAGGAAATGGGTCACTTGTGTGTCCATTGGATCTCCCCAGTACCGAGGAGAGAAGAACTACCTTCATTTTTGACTTTTTTTTTTTGAGTGACCAACATCATGACTATCCTTAGCTTCCCTTTTACCATGAATGTTGCAGAGTTCTTGTTGAAAGAACTATATAGTGACCATGGTATTCTTCATAGTCTCCTTGTTGTAATTCATAATTTCTTCTAGACACTTTTGGTTTTTATCCTAGATGTTGTGCATGGTGGAGATTTCATCCTACAAGTTCATCTTATCATCCTCTATACCCACCAACGCTCTAATTTCTTTGACCCTACTTTCCTAATTTTCCAATTTATCAAAGGACTTAGTCATGGAGGATAATAGATCTTGAATTCCCATCATCCTTGACCTCACCCAGCCAATTCACCTTTATGTTGAGCACCTTCTCCTCTAGCACTTGGATTTTTTCCTTAGTTTTAATGTGTTGGGTCAGTAACCACTTAAGAATATCATTCTGAATATTGATGACTATCAAGATATCATTCAACCTTTGCTTCAAGGAAACATATGAAGCACATACATCATTATCCAAATTGGGATCCTTGGAGGCACCATCCAAATTAACACATAGGTTGGGGGATCTTTGAAGGTTGGAAGGATTAATGGCCAGGGGGATTTGGAAACCTTAGGCACATCTTTATGGTAAAGGGAGCTAGTAGGGGAGTTGTCAAGGGTAGGTTCCCGAGACTCATCATCTAGGTTCTTCAATTTATTTGAGTTTTCAAAAATAGAGGCGGATATGGGGGTGGGATTAGAGAAAGAAACACTTTTTTTAGAGGTAGGAGTTGGGTCCTAAGTGACAAGGGATTTTCCACATGCCCTAGTATTTTGTAAGTGGAGGATAGAGTCACCATAGGTCTAGTGGTGGAAAGTGGTATCTCCAAGGGATTGGCATGGTTTCTAATGAAAAGGGATTTCTTTTTAATAGAGACTAAGGAAGGAGATAGAGCAACCTAGTGGTGACATAAATGAAATATTAACCCCTGGTGGATGGGAAGGGTTTTACTTTTACCCTACTCAAACTTTATAGACTATTCCAGAGAAGAGAGAACCCAAAAAGCAAAGTTCATTTAGACATTATATTGAAAATTATTTAACATGGGGAAGAGGTGTATGTATAAACATTAAAAATGACCCTCCGAAGTAATATACCTCATTAACACCTCCATAATACTTCTCCACACCCTAGGAAGGTCAACTCTATTGAAACCATTTTGCAACCGATTAAATTTTTTACCCTCCTTCAACAACCTGTCCATGTTCTTTTGGTAATGCCCCTTTGACTTCTAAGGAATGTAGGCCCCGTCCAAGGAAATCCCAATGACCTCAATAGTAATCTCCATGTTGAAATGGAAGGTGCATTCACTAATGGTGAAATTTCCCTCATTTCAGGAACTAGCAAATTCCATCGATCTATTGGGGTCCCTCCCCATCATTCCCTCAACATATGAGGCCAATTTTCCTCTTTGGAGTATTGTCCATACATCTCTGCCATTTTTCCATACATTGTAGGAGGAGGTTCCATCTTGCATAGGATGAAAAATATTATGAAAAGACTAGCTAGAGAAGGTGGATCACCATCAATGCAATTTGTTCTAGTTGTCCATAGGAGTTGACAAGGAGTTTGACTCGATCTCAGAGTAGCTCGCGTGAGTAAAGGTGTGGCAATAGCGAAGCTTAGCCACAAATCGTTTAATCACTACTCCCTCAACTCTCGTCCCTGTATATAAATGAAGAATTAGATACTAGAGTGTGCAGATAAACTAAAGGAACTCACAAATTTCAGGTAGAGGCATCTATCATATTAACATGTACTTCACCTTTAACTAGATACACTTGCATATCATATTTCCTATGGAATTTTTTGGAACAATTCCTTTGTTACAACTTCAAGTGAGCAAGGTTTCAAGCATCTATCATATTAACATGTACTTCACCTTTAACTAGATACACTTGCATATCATATTTCCTATGGAATTTTTTGGAACAATTCTTTTGTTACAACTTCAAGTGAGCAAGGTTTCAATCAAGTCACTTCTTGGTTGTTCCTATTTGATCTGAAATCAAAGGATCTATCCATGGACAGGCTGAGAAGAACCTTCCCTTGCAAACACACTCAATTCATATGGTTCCCAAAGTAGAAGAGTTGGAAGAAGGTACTAATGCTTTCATCCCTGTTAATTGGTTAATCTTTAAGAATGGATTTTCCAATTGGTGTCTAAATTTTGTTGCATACATCTGATCTTTTATCATTTACTAATAAGCAGACACAGGCTTCTACACAATGAGTGCATTTTTAGACAATTCTCCTACAAAACACATTTCTGCAGTCCTTATTACTTATGGGTGTTCATACTTGTAAGTACATTATATCCAAGCTTTCATTTTTTGAAAAGTTGGCTCCATTTTAAAAATTACTATTAGTCCAACATATATGTTCTATCATAAACAATTTCTCATGCGTGCAGCTGAGAAAAAGTGATCTAGTGAGGATGTTCTTTCCATAATCAATATGTTACAATTTCTTGAAATTATTTGAATAAAATAATCATGCATGCGATATATCAGGGAAGCCTTTGTTATTCTTTGTTTCAAAATTTAGAAATTTGTTGTTAGCCATTTAAGAGACCAAAGTTTATCATTTATTTAAATTTCCCTTGTTTAATACACACTCTCCTCTATACATAGGAGCTGATCTCTCTTCAGATATCTACTCAACCTTGGGTCAGGACTAGTCCTTTGGGTCACATATGTGCCAAAATTTTGAAAAACCGATTGATAATATCCTTAGACCGCCTTGTTTTTATGTAGGCTTCTTCGAAACTCAAGGAAAATCATTTCCAGCTATATAATTTTATTGATTTTGTTCATTTTTTCATCTATTTTGATATGTTGAAGGATTTAGTAAACTGAAAATCTTAGGCAGATTTTTAGTACTTAGTACAATACTTCTACTTCTATAGATGTGAGATTTATTGTATTATGCCCTGCATGGAATTTTAGGATCCTTAATAAATATTTTACTAATTGTTAACTATTGTATTTTAGATACAAATAAGAGGCAGGATACCAATTTTGTTGAGATGCATTGCTTAATTGAATTGGTAAATAGTACAAAATTTTATTTTCCTTAGAAGCGTCTAGTAATGTGTCTAAAAATGCTCATTGATGTTCTTGACATAACAAAGATTCATTTCAGATTTGTGACATTTTCAATTTTAAACATACTTGTGAATAATAACGCCTCATTTAAATAACATTTAAATTGTGCATCATGCAAAATATTGAATCAACTACTTATTTCCTTCCCTTTGCAAATTGCATCAACTACTTATTTCCTTCCCTTTGCAGATTGCATTAAAGTGGAGTAACACCTAGCACAAGGGAACTTAGTGAAAAGCGACCTATGATATCCATATGCTATCATGAATGGAAAATTGAACCAATTAAAATTATAACTCTTGGTATCTGATTGTATGAGGATATATCTATCTAGAAAACCAAGCTATTTGTCATTTATCAACACAATCTTTTAAAATTTTACTTTGTGTCACTACAATCCTTTGCCTTGTCACGTTTGGTCTGTAAAGTACAAAATCCAGTATGATGGCACAAAATTGTGAAGAAATATGATGTACAATCTACAAGGTTTGTAAGGAAGAATGTAACAAGTTTAATATCTGTTGATGTGTTTTTTTATGCACTTCTCAACACAGGTAATGCGTAGATGCACTACCTCTCTTGAAAGACAATCTTCCACAATCAGATTGCAGAAAACTATCCCAAGGTCTCTAATGTCAGGTCTTAACAGTGCTTGGAATATTTCAGTTGTTTGATGTGATTTGCTAGAATCACAAGGCGGTCTTACGTGGGTAATACAAAGCATGGGAAGTTGGATCTTGAAATGGATTTTTTAAGATAGGGAAGTTATTGTGCATTTGGCTGTAGGTTCAAAGAGCATTCGTAAACTCCATGTTTATCATTGGATTTAACTTTACAATGTGCAATGAACCTTAGCATAGGTTACTCATCAAATAAAATAAAAAAGGACAGGGAAGAGAGGAGGTTCCTGGATTTGCAACTAATTGTGAACAGTGATGATGGAGTTCCTGCAATGGACAGCTTCTTGAAATAATATTCCACTTAACCAGAAATCTCACAGTATCGTAGAACTTGTGCTATCTTCTAAGGCTTGCAAATGTTTCATCTGTCATTCACCATATGCATGCATAAAAAAAGATGAAATTTTTCGAGCAGCTTCGAATTCAAGTCCAGACTAACTTTACACAGCTATCTACCATCAGCAAATAGCAAAATGTATGGACTAAGAAGTCATCAACACAATAGGAATTTTCATGATCACAGGACATCATTCCTAAAATCTACCAAAGCAAGGAAATAGTTAACTAGAATAGCAATAAAACCTAAGTTAAGCATCTAACAATGGAGATTGAATCAAGCAACATGTGAGAAACTCAGAAAATACACCAAGTCAATGTCTTTTCTTTATAAATTTTTGCAGCATGCCTTTACAACAGCTCAACTCTCTTTGCAAATGAGAGGAGAGCTCTATTTATAGTGCCCAAAAGATCCAATGAATGGCCAAGATCAATTCTTATTATGTGGCCAAGATTCATTACAAAATAAGGTTTCACCTAGCCCCCAATATATCACAATTTAAAATTGCCTTTTGTCATTTTCCCTATTTTGTCCTCTATTGACGACACTATAGCTCTTTTGTCTTTAGCTAATTGTTGTTTCACTGTAGCTACTCTTTAGGGAGTTCTTCATCTTGGACGAGGTTGTCCTCCTGCCTCTTAGAAGCTATGTATTCTATGAACTTGAGGATGACTGCTTGGAGCTTGTCTATTTCAATGATTTCATATTGCAGCCCTTGGTAGCTCCATTCTTTTGCATTATCTTCTATCCTTTTCCAATCCTCATCATATTTTGTGCCTTGGTCCCTTAACAGCTCTAATTAGTCAAAGGCATGGGCAGCAAAACTCAGGAATTCCACTGTGATTTCACTGAACATCTCGTCATTCATCTTCTCCTGGAAGTAGGGCTTTATCTTCTTCGGATCCATTTGCACTATAGGCATGTCGTACTCCGTCATCAGCTTGAGATAACGAGTGCACTCTACCCTGATTTCCTTGATCCATTCAATGTCCAGATCCACCTTGCTCATGATTTGTTCTAGTCTTTCCCTCTGGTTGTCAAAGTCCCATCGCCATACATCCATCAGCCAGTGATCATCTTTCTTAAATGCAATCTCTTTTTCCCATGTGGCTTCTGGCATCTAAAGGATAGCCTTGATCCTTGGTAAGGTGGAGTTGTAGGTCACAGGGAAGTCGGTGTAGAGCTTTCTCGTGCCCTCCAGAGACTGCAACAGATCTAAGAACTTGTTGGTTGTTTACACAGCCTGACTAATTCCCATGTTTCTGACATATAAGACTTGTTGGAACTGGTCCTCTATGGTATTTTCCAAGTTCTTCCTTCTTTCCATCTTATTGATTTGCTCCTTGGATAGCAGCTGGGGTGCGACTATAGATGTCATAGGCAGGTCGTCCATAGAAGACCATTGTTGTATGTAATCGATTAAGGTTGCGACCTGTGCCTTGAGCTCATCCTTTGAAATCTTATCTTGTTTTATCAAATGCACCACCATAGCCACAGACTCCTCAAGGTGACCGACTTTCTGCTCTCTAGTGGTGGTCCACAAGTCGATGGTGGAGATGTTGTAACTCACCCTAGCCTGGCTAATCATAGGCGTTGCTATTTGCGCTGCTCGAGACCTAGAAGCATCCATCGTCACCCTGGACCGGACTTTGGGCTTCTTCTCCTTCTTTGTTGTGATTTGAGCTTGAACCAAGATGGCCTCTAACCTTGCCCTTGGGTCCTTTAGTACAGGGGTTTTTCTTTCAAGCTACCTCCCTAACCATTCAGGCACAATAGATTTTCCCTTAGGTGAATCATGGCCACCCTCACCTCTCTTAGTCAAGGTCAAGCTTTCTACTCCCTTTTCTTCTAGGGACTTTTCTTTCTCCTTGGTAGCATCTCCCTCTTCCTCATTGAAATCTTGGGCGAAAATGAGGCGTTTGATAGGAAGCATGATGGATAGTTGTTGTATGGGACTTTGTTGCTCTGACGTTTCTTCCTCTTGCTTTTCCTCAACATGTTCAATCTCATGCATATGTTCTACTAATTGCCCAACTTCGAGGCTCTCAATAGTTTGGGTCACACCCTCAGTTTTTTCTTCTTGTTGTCGTTCTTCTTCTTCAAGGTGGGGCCTTTCTTCCTCTAATTTGATGTCCTTTGGCTGCCAGGCCAGTTCTTCTTCAAGATCATCATCAAAGGCCTGCACTATTACCCTACCACCAATGCTACCTTCCTCGTCCCCGCTCTCCGAGGAACTAGTTCCCTCCTCTTCATACGCCACCCTGTCAATTACTCAGTGCTCATATTCTGGGTGCTCGTGGTATTGATCAGCCTCCTCCTCATAGGCCCCTAAGGCTTCTCATTCTCGTTCCTCCCACTCCTTAGAGATTAGCACGGTGGCTTCCATAGCCCATGGCCCTATCGGCGGTTGTGAAGGCTGAGTAGTAGCGAGGGCTTGTGCAAGGGCTACTTGAAGAGCAGGATCCATTAGGATCGAGGATAGCTCAGGGGGAAGATTCTACATATGTCTCAAGAGGGCCTCAAGCATGGTGGAAATGGGAATAGGTGCTATCACCGTTGCCAGAGGGATTGATGTGGTTGGTGACATGGCAGCGGAGGAAGGGGGCATAGTTATGGCAGAAGAGGAGTCGAAAATTATTACAGACTCTACCGAAGGTGAAGGGGCAAGATGGACATAAATGTCCACTACCGGTGAGGATGTGGCAATCATAGCCAGAGAGGTAGGTGGCACAACGGCAGGGGTAAGGAGAGCCAAGAGAGGTTTGAATTGATCCATACCCCTCACCTTCTCCTCCTGGGTTGAGGGCTATTCCGTGGCGCTCCCCACTTGTTTGAGCCTTTTGGAGGGTGAGCCTCTCACTTCTTTCCTTGAATAGACCTTAGGGTCTAGAGACTGTTATGTTTTTGTCCTGTTTCTCTTCTTAGATCTGGTGACCAGAGGAGACTTGGAGGTCCCGCTGGTAGAAGTGGTGGCAGCGGCATCCTCTGTGGCACTTGGCTCACTTCGGAGCCCTTTAGAAGTCAAAATTACTACTTGCCACTTTAATTGAGCTACTTGCCCATCGACCCACTCCTTAGTACGATCCAAGATTGGCTTAGTTATAGTGTCGAGGTCATTGACCTCCTGTTCGTCCCAGTCAATTGGTGATATTGACAAATTGGCAACTGCAGGGTACCTAGGGTGCATTATGGTGCTCTCGTCTTCCTCGACCTGTCCGATATGGGGAAAGGCTGCACCTTCCTTACAAACTGCACAGTCATTCGCATATAGTGCCTTGTACATACCTCTTTATCATCCTGGCAATCCCCCCAGAAGTCTTCAATGTGATGCAGATGAGCGAACCCTGGTCCTAATGCCTTCCTGACGTGGACATGAGGGTCTATCCACGGGCGAGCAGTGTGTAGGTAGAAATGGTAATCTTTTAGTTCTTTCTTGGAGTTACCAGCACACTAGGAAGTTTCCAATCTATACATGCCCTGGCCCAGAGTCATGGGATAAGAAATCCCTACTATGTGTTTGCTGCTGAAGATTGCCTGTATGTGTTGGAGTTGTTGGGAAAGCTCCAGAAGGATGATTTGGTCGTTGGGGTATCGAGGCAACCTATTTGGCCTTTCAGTGAAGCCTTGGTGACCGATGTATGTAAACTTTGGGTACTGAATGAAGAGGAAGGCATACTGTTTCAAAAGTGCCCTGGCACTGTGGGAGACCCTCCTCTCGAAGTCTCTAGCAATCATTCAGATAATATAGCCAGTGAATGCATCGTTTACTCTATAGTATTCCCTTTTGAAGTTATGGTACTGGAGCTATGGGTACCTATCATAGGCCTTGAGTCTTCACCCTTGCTCCTGATCGGGTGCCACAAATAACCCATTGTACTGTCTCTAATCTGCCAAGGAATAGACAAGATAGGAACTCATAAAATTTAGAACTCTTCTTCACATTGACAAATTGCTCATGGGAGTAGTTGCTTATGATACCTCCCCAATAGAATGAAGTATTTGTGGTGACATCCTCATTCCCCTGAAGATTTTGTTCAACAAAGTACACCATCCATTCCTGAAAGTAAGCGGCCGCAGGAAGACCCATAACTCTGCTTAACATGGTGACCAAGTCGTGGTAATCTTCATGGAAGTCACTACAGAAGAGTTCTTGAGGAACCTTCGCAGAGCTGCCCTGCTTTTCTTTGAGTCAATGCTGATTTATTACCCTTTTACAGCCTGTTGGATTATCACCCCATGCTGCTTGTCATTCCTTTATGTTGGGCACTTCCATTTCTTGAAATGTGGGAATATGGAAGTTTTTTCTGATTCATTCAGCCAACATGTCGGCGAAGACATTGCCCTCTCTATCAATGATTGTCCTTATGTCGGCTTGATATGCCTCCCAACAAGCCATGACCAATTCGAGGGCCACAAGGGATGGAGGGAAGCCAGCAGCCTTTGCTATTCCGCTTTTCCTTATCAGCCTTGCATTTTTGGTCGTTGGATTGACCCTGACCCTTTGTGTGAATTCGTCAATATTGACGTGGCCTATGTTGATATCGGTGATCTCCTTCCAATCGGTGGTGACCTTTGAGTGTAGAGGCTCACCCTAGAATTGGTATTTCATTTGGTCCTTGTCCTCTTTCCCTCGAGGAGTCTTGCCTAACCTTTTTCCTTTGTCCTTTTCGACGGGTGCCCCTGAAAGGAAAATAGGGTGGAGGGCTCCCAAAGATTCTCTTCGGTCAACTTTTAGCACTTTGAGAGGTTCGTAATGAAGAGGACTGAAATTAAGCACGTGGGTTGAAGTTAGATTGCGGATTTGGGCTCATTTTGATCGGTTTGGGAGAATCTGGAAGTCCTGGGCCAGAGAGCCGCCTGGAGATGACAGTTTGGAACAACAGATTGAAAATGAAATTTCAGAGATGGAACTCCGGGGTTCGAGGTCCGATAGGCTATAGGGCGACTAACAGTTTGTAACTTCAGTTTTCAGCTTTCGGGCCTGTGGAACCAGCAAGGTGTTCGTCTTTCACCATTTGGGACAACAAACATTGGGCGGAAGTCTGGAGGCCGCAGCCCGGCAGTTAGGCCCTAGCAAACCACAAATTGGCATGAGTCGTCCGTGGTGGGGTAAGGTTCCGGCGAGATGCAAAAGTCTCACCAACAGCCAGGAGCAAGACTGGGCCCGGCACAAATGTCCGCCGTTGGATTTCATTTTCAGTTCGGCGGTGATTGAGAAGGTAGAGCCCAGAGCTTGGAACGGTAAGCGAGAATTTTATTTGGAACAGCGGGCGAGGGGAGTCCCGCACAATGGATTCTGGCGGGAAGGAGGGTGTTTCTTATTCAGGTGACATCCCAGCGGCGAATGGAGGTCTAGAGCCCAGAGGTCAGAAGGATGTCGGGTAATCGCCAAGAGAAAGGTGGTGTCGCTGTGAGGTTCTGGCGATGGACGAACATCTCCCCGGTAGCGAAAGAAGGACAGAATCCTGGGAACGGATGTCTGGAGTCCCAGGCCCGAGAGACCCAAAGGGCACTTATCAAATTTGAAATGCCTGCAACGAGGAGAAAGGCAGGGCCCGGAACTCGGAGGGATGGGCGAGGATTTCTCCTCGAGACGGCGGATAAGGGAGCACAGAGACCCAACATCTGGAGCCCAGCGCAGATGAGGGCATTCCGTGTTTAGCCAGGACTCCAACCAAAGAATGGAGGCCCGGGGTCTAGATGGCGGGGCTCTGCCAGAAACTTGGAGGCAAGCACGGTGGAATCCAAAAGGGACTCCGGAGGGCAGGATTTGCGAACTTGAAGGGTGCTCAACCAACTTTGAAATGCCCATAGCGAGGAGAAAGGCGGACCCCAGAGCTTGGAGGGGTGGGGAGAGTTCACTGTTTCGACACGGTGACATCCAGGGTGACTTCCGAATGAGGAAGTCCGATGGCTCAGGCCCGACAGGGGTAATTTTCATCGGAAAGAATGTTCATCATTTTGGTATGGATGGCCAAGACAGGTCTCGGGGCCGAAGTGGATGATCTCCCTGTGTGAAGAACAGCCACAACGAGGTGGAGCTCTGGATCGGTCATGAGGGCACCCTCGAAGGTTTCTTAAGTTTTCAAAACATGGGTTTTGTTCGCGATGTCATATTTTATCATTTGCATGCCTTCTTGATGATTTTTATTCATTTAAATCCTTAGAAATCATGAAAATAATGCTCGGGAGGGCGAATAGAGGACTTACCTCAAACACTCGATGCAAAGAGATGTGGGATCCACTTACGATTAGTGAAGTGACGGTGAGAGCGATGAGCGTGAAGGTGTCAAAGATGGTGGGCTCCTCTAGCAAGTTCTCTGATCGCTCTGCAACTCTGTCAAGTGATAATGACAGGCTCGAGTAGGTATTTTATACCCCTAATCGCCATTAATGACCCTATTAAATGTAGGTTCGGCGAGAGAAAGGTTGGTGAATTTGAAAATCGGCAATGAGGGTGGGAGACCCGGGGTCCGATGGTCGGGGGGTGCAGGATCGCGGCCGCTTGAAGATTTATACTCAGTTGGGTTGGCGGCGGTGGAGAGAGAGTCGGGGCCCAGAGGGCAGAGTTCTGCCAAAGAGCCCCTGTTAGAGACGGCAGAACCATCACGGAATTCTGGACTCAAAATTCTGGAAGATCGGGCCTGGAACACTCGTCGGTAGTCAAGATTTCCTGCAAACTCCTCATATGGTAAATATGGTGGCAGGACTCGGAAGGTGGGACGCCGCCAGAGGTTTGTCATGAGGAATGGCGAGACACTCTTGGAACCCTGGGAGCGGAACTCTGGGATCCAGGGACCGGAGGGTTAGACATCCGTCGAGATTTCCATGGATTGCAGATGAAAGAATGGGAGTTCAGACCCCAGGGTCTGGGAGGACACGAATCGAGCACCGTTGGGAATGGCAGGCGCAATGGGGAAACCCGGCAAAGGAAGCCTGAATGGCCGGGGCTGGTAGGGCCCGGGGCTGTTGGCAGGGTCAAACTACAAAGGGGACTCCACGAGGCACCAAAACAAAATGAAATTAAAAGGGTAAGGCACAATCAACTTATGGTAGGACTTTAAAGCAACATTGACCATCGGGGACACCAAAAAGGGGGGCACGCAAAATGAGGTGATGACAAAAATGACCCTACAAGGCGAAAGAAAAGAGGGTCCCCGTTCCAAACAGGGCATGTGTGCTAAGGGCACAACAAATGGCGACTCCGCTGGAGAACACTCCCGAATGTTCTAAGGATAAATATTCATTCAGTTCTTAGAATCTCTAGTTTCGCAGACCAGGAGTGGCTTCCATAGATAAATCGAGGAGAACGAGATCCTTAATTGGGTCAGTTTACAAGACATCTCAGAAGTGTGTGTAGTGAGTTCATTACTTTCCTCGGGATAGTGACCAGGGTTACCAATTCAACCGAGCGAGCTACATAAATTGTCTAACACCAAAATTAACTTGGACATTGCTCCGCTGCTAGTCAGGCATCCATAGCCTCGATGGAGTTGTCGCTGCAATCCCACATATATTGCTCTACTGCCGGTTGGGCATCCATAGCCCTGGTAGAGTTACCCGCACACCCATACGGTCATTTACTTTATCAGAATTCCTTTGCTCTTTTACTTTGATATTTCCTTCAATGTTCCCTTTTTATTTATCATTTTGCTTGATCGGGTAAGCACTGAAGCGTACAATGAGTTTGAGACTGCAGTGGTCACTGGAGCAAACTTAAGATTTTTCACTCACTAGGGTGTCATAACAACCATAGCACAGTCCTTTAGAAATGATTATTATGTGTTTTGTGCAAGATCTGAGATGTGTAAGAAGATCCAATCTAGGGTCAAGTTCTGAGTAGAGTTCAAACAAGGAAATCATTCATGGATAGCTTTCAGAGACCGATAGTCGAGAGTGAATGTTTAGCTAAAGAACACAAAGGACAAACAACAAAGTAAACTGCTTGTCGAGCAAGCACAACCACTGCTAAGGGGTGGGAAACAACTTTTTGAAACAAAACTGCCGAGAGGGAGAAAACAAAAGAGCAATGCAAAACAAAAAATGCAAGCAAACCAAAAAAGCAATCTACCCTAACCTATGTACAAATATTTACAAAGAAGAGCTCGAATGAGCTCAGGCCTAGATGTAATGCTTCTGGTGCTGCCCATTGACCGACAACGGGATGTTCTCACCAGTTAAGGTCTTTAGGCGGAAGGCATTATCTCCCAAAATCTAAGCTATTTGAAAGGGGCCAAGCCAGAGCTTGTCAAATTTGTTGTTCCCCCCTTTCTTTTCGTGGGCCTTGTCCCAATACAGGACCAGATCTGCAATTCTAAAGGCTTTGATCTTGGCTCGGCGGTCGAACCATTTTTTAACTACGCCCTGATGTTTGACAAAATTTTCTATTCCACGGTCTCGAACTTCCTCTAAATGCAAGAGCTCAGCTAACCGAGCTTCCCTACAATCTCCTCCCTCATAAAAATCATTGATGAACTAAAGAGTAGGAATCTTCAGATGGATAGGAAATATAGGTTCTAGGCCATAAACAAGGTGGAATGGGGAATCACCAAGGGTAGCCTTGTGGTGAGTGCGATCAGCCTAAAGGGTGAAATGGAGCTAGGTATGCTAGTCCTTAGGATTTCTATCTAGCAATTTTTTGATTATGGTAATCAAGTTTTTATTTGTAGATTTAGCAAGGCCATTGCCTTGGGGGTAGTGATTGGATGAAAACTTAAGGACAATCCCGTAGTCAAATGCCTAACTAGCAAATTTCAATGAAGTGAAAGCTAGTCCATTGTCACATACCAAAGCATAAGGACAACCAAAGTGATTTAAAATGAAACTTTCTAAGAAATTAGTAACTACTTCAGTTGTGCATTGCTTACATACTATTGCTTCTATCCACCGAGTATAGTAATTAGTAGCGGTAAGAATGTACCTATGTCCTGCAGATGATGGAGGGCTTACCGAACCGATGAAGTTGAGACCCCATTGCGCAAACAACCTTACCTCCAGCATAGGCTACAGTGGGATAGCAACATTCTTTTCCATGGTGGCAGCGGTCTGGCACGTGTGACATGAGCAGACATGACAATGAGCATCCTTGAAGATAGTTGGCCAATAATACCCCATTCTCAATATCTGATGTGTTGTGGAAGAAACAGAACCATGGCCTGTGCCAAATTTGTCATGGAACTCCTTCAAGACTCAATCTGCTTCTTCCTTACCCAGGCATCTTAAGTAAATGCCTTCATGATTCTTCTTATAGAGAATGGAACCTTGTAGCATGTAACCATTGCTTTTCAATCTAAGGGCCCGCTTTTGGACTCCTTGCAAGTGCGGTGGACACTTATGGTTCAGCAAATAATAGACGACATTCTGGTACCATCCTCTGGGGGAGACATCCTCAATCTGGTACTGCTGCACAGTGAGTTCGGGTCTAGCTTCTACTGCTACTTCAGCAATCGTGTGGGTGAGCGCCTGTCCTCTCACCAACTTCATTGGTTGGATCTCCATGTCATATTCTTGGAGCAGGGTGACCCATTTAGCTCTTCTTTCACCCAATTCATTTTGCATGAGCAACATTTTTACTGTTGTGTCCGAGACAATGGCAAATACCTTATTGCGCAGGATGTAGTGTCTAAATTTCTTCACCCCTCTAATGAGAGAATATGCCTGCTTTTCTACATTGTGATATTGCAATTCAACATCCTTTAGGGGAGCACTCATGAAGGTGATCGAGTGCTCATTTCCTTCCTCATCCTTCTGGGTCAACATGCTAGCACAGGAACGCTCTGAAGTGAATGAGTAGATGTAGAATGGATTTAGATAATCTAGGCTGACTAACACAGGTGCCTCGATGATGGCCCACTTGGTTTCCTCAAAAGCTTGTTTCACGTCAGGTTTCCACTCAAATTTGCCATCTTGTTTCAACATAGCATTGAGAGGTTTAACAGTCTTCACAAAACCCATGATGAATTTCCTGACGAAATTGATTTTTCCAAAGAAGGATTTTAATTCTTTCTTGCTGCCTGGGGGCAGAATTTTGAGTAAGGACTCGATAAATTTAGAGTCTATAAAGATACCATGTTCTGAAATGATGTGCTCAAGAAATCTTCCTTCAGTCACTCCAAAAATGCACTTCTTGTGGTTAAGGGAAACCCCGAACTCCCTGCATCTTTGAAACACTTTGCACAAATCAGAGACATGATCACCTCTTTTTTTAGGAAACATAGTTAAATCATCCATGTATATGATTATGCACTTGCCAATCAGATCCTTGAAGGCGATATCCATGGTGCGTTGGAAGGTGGTGCTGGCGTTGATGAGCCCAAAAGGCATTCTCCTATACGTGAACATCCCCCACTTGGTGGTGAACGTGATTTTATGATGATCCTCATACTGTACCATCACTTGGTTATACCCGAGTATCTATCGAGGAAAGACATCCTCTGGGAGCTGTTGACAATTTGCAACACCTCATCCAATGAAGGGACTGGATAATTATCTTTCTCTGAAGCTCCATTAAAATTGCGGAAATCCATGCACAATCTGATCTCCCCATTCCTTTTTCTAACTGGGACCAAATTGGCCACCCACATAGTGTCTGACTGGAAAAATAATCCTTGTCAATAGCAATTTCTGTACTTATTTGTAAATGACGGGTTCTAACAAGGCATTGATAGGACGCTGCCGCTGACGAAATGGCCTCACCTCTGTCTTGAGAGGGATGGTGTGCGTAATGACAAAGTTTCATATGTCTTTAAATCTTTGTAGCTCCATGCCACCATGTCATGATATTTCTGCAATGCATCTGTTATTCATTTCTTTTCCTCTGGCATGCATACCTTGCCAATAAAAACATTTTTGATTTCCTCAGCTGTCCCAAGGTTGTGAGCATCACACTAGTTGCTTATGGCTTCTTTCTTCGTTTACTAGTTCTAGCCTTTCATCTGGTCTAAGTCGAACAAATATTCCAGTTGAACCATGCCTCTGGGGATCGTATTGGTTTTGAGGTTAATAACCCATTCTATGTCCAGTTCAGCTTCCTGAGGATCAGCTTCATCAATTATTTGAGTTGCGAAGACATCAAAACTTGTGATGAATTCGAGAATATGTTTGTCATCATTGAAGACCTGTAAGTGGGTAACATTATCTGGGACCGATGGCGTGGATGTCAGCTCGACTGTGAATTTCTTAGGCCCAAATAAAGAGAGGGGTTGTAAGGTGTTGGCCGCTTGAGCCAAAGCATCGGTTGTTTGATTCTAAGCATGAGGGATCAATTGTATATTGAATGCATCTAAACCCTCCAGGAGATCCCAAACCTTGTGCCTATAATTGGTGAGCCTTCTATCATAACAAGAATATAACTTCTGACCTATTTAACCACTAGTTCAGAATCCCCAAAAACTTGTAGCATTTTCACATTTTTCTTCAAGGCTATGAGAAGGCCATGGACCAGGGCCTCATATTCTGCTAGGTTATTGGTGCAATAAAATTGCAATCTATGGGTAGCAAGAAAGGTCTTACCCATTGGAATGATGAGTTCAAACCCAGCTTTGGCTCCTTGCTTGGACTTGGATCCATCAAATCGGAGCATCTAGCACATGGAAGGTTCTTTATCTTTGGGTCTGATTAAGTTCTTGTTCCCTTTCTGCTAGTTGACTGGCTCCGTGATCTTAGGGGAATTTTCTAGGTTGATGTAGTGACCAGCGAGTGGTTCTATTGGTGCCTCCTTTGACATTCCAATATGAGGGGCAGCTGATCCTTTAACATGTTCGACTGCCGTTTGACATAAGCAACAATCAAACTCGGAGTGGGTAGCATTGTAAACCCTACACCAGTTTGGCAATAAGAGATCTTGGAAATTCATCTGAGTGCCCAAGCTGAGTTGTTCGCTAACACACTTTTCTAGGAACTCCAGGAAATCATTAAGTAATCCCCAGTCGTCGTCTTCATCGGGCCCATCATCTAGTTCCACCAACCCTTCTGTACTCAGGGATATTTGAGTGGAATCTGTCAGAGGACTGCACAACACTATGAGTACTTCGTCGACACATTCCTCTTGGAGCTCAACCTTGTTTTGGTAGGCAAAAGGATGGTAATTCCCTAGGTCGGTCTCGACAAATAGCACCCCATTAATATTATTCTACTCCGTGATCATGTATTTCATATGGGGTTCACGGTCGATACAGATTTGATTTGGCAGCCCCTTCCATGGTAGCCACATGTGAGATAGGTCTGTGGCGGTATATCCATTCAGTGCCTTGGTGAATTCCCTTCCTAAGATGATTCCATATGCATCAGGGATGTCTGCCACGTGAATATCAATAACTTATTGTATTCTTAGGTCTATGGCAATTTGCATTGGGATTCAATTTATTTCTCCTACGATGATAATCTTGTTTTGTCCAACTGGGTCACCTTCCTCTTTGAAGGCGTGGGGGTGATGCCAAGAGCCTTGCATACTGCCAAGGGTATGACATTGGCAGACACTCTTGAGTCGAGCAAGTAGTTATGCAGGATCTTCCCAAAGATTCTAATGGTGGTCAGGAAAGGGGGAGTTTCCAATCTCCCTTGGAAGATGCCCATAGGAATATCTACGTGAGCTACTTGATCCTTGTACTTATCACTGCCTTTATCCCTGTTCTGCCTAAACGGTAGGTCTTTCGAAAACTGCCTATTACTCTGCTCTAGTTCCTTTTCAATTTGTTTACCCGCGGATTGATTTACATGGATATCCTTCATTTTCCTAGTATTATCCTGTATTTCTAGTTCTTTCCTAGGCTCTTCAAAGGTAACCCTCTTAGCTGGCATTTCTTTCGTTGTACTGGAAGATGGAGTTCCATTAAGGATCCTAAAGAAGGCATGCCTTATAGCAGGGACTTTAAGTAATTCAAAGGCTGACAAACTGATTTTACCCTTTTGAACTCTTCTGCCACGTACTCACTCATTTGCTCAATTTCTGAACTAAAAGTTTGGCCTATGGTAGAACTAGGAGGTTGGACTTTCATTTGACTAGACAAATTTTGGGATTGGCTTTGAGGCCGATTTTGTGACTGGTTTTGAGATATGTTCTTGTTGAAGTATTGGGTAGGTATATGGGGAAGTCCAGGATTATTGCTCGTATTAGGATTAAGCAGAGTGGTGAAATTGTTTGGAGGGGTAGAAGTTGTAAAGGGTCCACCCGCCTGTCTATTCCTAAGGAAGTAGGGAGTCAACTTTTGATGGAACATGTGGAACTCATCTACAAATGGCTCCTCTTCATCTACTGGACCATTATCTACTGAATTGAAAAGGTGAGCCAAAGTTTGCTCATTACTTACCTCTTGCACTTCTCCATCCTCAACAGGAGCAGGCTCAACTTTAGGCACATTGTCGTCACCTCACAGAAACGGGGCTTGATTGACCATGAGACATGAGGAATTGTATGGTTCAGATGGGATGATGTCCCTACAGCCAGCATTGTCTATTGCATTCTACACTTCTACCTAGAATATTTCAGCAGCTGTCTGGAATTCGGGGCAATCAACTCAGAATGTTTGCTAGTTTTGTGAATCCTGTACCATCCGGACAAGGCTGCCTTGGCAAAGTATACTCCACTGGTCATTTTTTCATTTCTTGTCGATTGATCAAAAGGCATAGGGACACCTTCATTATTGGGCCTAGTGTTCCATGTGTGATTCTAACTCTGAGAAGGTGTCCTTTCTGAATTCTAATTTTTCCCCTATCATAGTTTTGCCTGGAGAAAGTGCTTGCTTCTCGATTATCCCTACCGTCCCTATTGTCCCGGTTGTCCCAGTTAAGATTGGCCTAAAAATTACATTGGGAGGCTTGTAACTGATTATTCTAATTTTTTAAGTGCGTTATTTCCATGGATATTTTCTTTATCATCTCAGTCAGTTCCTCTAACTTGTCTTTCTCAGTCCCATTTCCAGGCGACGACACCGAATTTTAGAGAAAAGCGGGTGAGGCTGTCAGCTGATTCTAATAAGCTGGAGGAAATTCTAGTCTCGATAGGTACAATGGTGCCTGGGGCTGCTGGGAATACACCTACTGTTGTGGAGCAGCTTGAGAATAGTTATACTATGGTTGAGGTTGCAAATAGGAAGGCGCGGGAGGCACATAATTCAGTGGCTGCCCCGGATGTGGGATAATGGGAAACTTAGGCACTTGATTCATAAGAGGGGTCTGATGAGCGAATGCCTGATTCTGTCCTTGAATCTAGATTAGGTGAGCTACCGGCCCCAAAGAACGTAGCGGGTCAGAGATATTCTGCTCCAAATCTGCACTAGTGACAACAACCTCTATATAGGCGATCACCAGGGTAGTGATTGTTGGACGCATCCTTTTCACCAAAGCCGACGTGAGGTTATCCAATGCCGCATAGTAGACCGAGAGAGCCGCGACATCATTATGAAGGTACGGGTCCCAAAGCCTTGTATAGGGCTGATGAAATCGATCATTGAAGGACCCAATAGGTTTGTTGACTTCCCTTCTGATAGACATAAACTGCTGGTAAAGTTCTGAAGGGCTAATGGGAATCTTATATTTTTGTAGGAAGGCATTCTTCATCAGATTCCATGAGGTAATGATTCCCCTTGGAAGATTGATGTACCAATAGAAAGCTTCTTCCCTCAACAAATGTGGAAAAAGATAGCATGTGACATCCTCGTGGTCGACTTGCATTTTAGTGATGGTCGTCCCAAATATTTTGATATGTTCCTCAGTTGTTCTCTGTAGGTCGCGAGGATGGAACTTTGAACAAAATCCCTCTGGATTCTTGGGCATATCATGATAGGCGGTGAAATATATCGGTGAAGGGTTATGTGCTAACCAAGCCATGGAGGGTGGCGGAGGTGGTATCTGTTGTTGGAAAATGACAAGTTGGGGTTGCACCCACAATAAAACAACAATCTGGGGCTGCACTTGAGCTGCGGTTGATTGGGATGCGCCTTGGGCTGGAAGGGCCGGGAGAGGAGCAATCCCCCGGCTGCCGAAGATAGGAGGTGCAAATGTAGTTTGAGATGGTTGGGTGGAAGATGAAGGCCAGCCGAATGAAGGTGAGGGTGGAATGGATGTGGGCGGAATGGAGGAAGAGGAAGAGGGAATGCTACTTCCCTTAACTCGCTTCGGCCTTGTAGTAGGCTATAATTCTTCAAATTCTCCCTTGTTTGGTGTTGACCATAGAACTCTTTGAAATATTTCCGAGGAGAACGATCTGATTCGATCCAGCTTCGCCTTTAACCTTTAGCCTTTGTATTCCAACTTCAAGCCCTCCTTCTAGCGTCAGTTCTGTTGATGTATTTTTTTATGCACTTCTCAACACAGGTAATGCGTAAATGCACTACCTCTCTTGAAAGACAATCTTCCACAATCAGATTACAGAACACTATCCCAAGGTCTCTTCTAAGGCCTGCAAATGTTTCATATGTCATTCACCATATGCATGCATGAATAAAGATGAAAGTTTTGGAGCATCTTTGAATTCAAGTCTAGACTAACTTTACATAGCTATCTACCATCAGCAAATAGCAAAAAGTATGGACGAAGAAGTCATCTACACAACAGGAATTTTCATGATCACAGGACAACATTCCTAAAATCTACCAAAGCAAGGAAACAGTTAACTAGAATAGCAATAAAACCTAAGTTAAGCATCTAACAATGGAGATTGAATCAAGCAACACGTGAGAAACTCAGAAAATACACCAAGTCAATGTCTTTTCTTTATAAATTTCTGCAGCATGCCTTTACAACAACTCAACTCTCTTTGCAAATGAGAGGAGAGCTCTATTTATAGTGCCCAAAAGATCCAATGAATGGCCAAGATCAATTCTTATTGTTTGGCTAGGATTCATTACAAAATAGGGTTTCACCTACCCCCCAATATATCACAATTTAAAATTGCCTTTTGTCATTTTCCCTATTTTGTCCTCTATTGACGACACTATAGCTCTTTTGTCTTTAGCTGATTGTTATTTCACTGTAGCTACTCTTTAAGGAGTTCTTCATCTTGGACGGGGCTATCCTCTTGCCTCTTAGAAGTTGTGTATTCTATGAATTTGAGGATGACTACATGGAGCTTGTCTATTTCAATGATTTCATATCACAACACCTGGTAGCTCCATTCTTTTGTGTTATCTTCCAGCCTTTTCCAATCCTAATCATACTTTGCGCCTTGGTCTCTGAACAACTCTGATTGATTGAAGTCACCGACAGCAAAACTCAGGAATTTCACTGTGATTTCACCAGACATCCCATCCTTCATCTTCTCCTGGAAGTAGGGCTTTATCTTCTCCAGATCCATTTGCAGTGTGGGCATGCCGTACTCCACATCAGCTTGAGATAACGAGTGCATCCTGCCCTAATTCCCTTAATCCATTCAATGTTCGGATCCATCTTGCTCATGATTTGTTCCAGTCTTTCCCTCTGATTGTCAAAGTCCCATCGCCATACATCCATCAGCTAGTGATCATCTTTCTTAAATGCAAGCTATTTTTCCCACGTGGCTTCTGGCATCTGAAGAATAGCCTTCATCCTTGGAAAGGTGGAGTCGTAGGTCATAGGGAAGTCAGTGCAGAGCTTTCTCGTGACCTCTAGAGACTGCAATAGATCTAGGAACTTGTTGGTTGTTCGCACAGCCCGGCTAATTCCCATGTTTTTGACGTATAAGACTTGTGGGAACCAGTCCTTTGTGGTCTTTTCCAAGTTCTTCCTTCTTTCCATCTTATCAATCTGCTCCTTGGATAGCAGTTAGGGTGTAGTTGTGGATGTGGTAAGTAGGTCATCCACTGAAGACCATTGTTGTATGTAATCAGTTAAGGCTGCGACCTATGCCTTGAGCTCATCCTTCGAGATCTTATCTTGTTTTATCAAATGTACCACCGTAGCCACTGACTCCTCAAGGTGACCAAATTTCTACTCTCTCGTGGCGGTCCCCAAGTTGATGGTGGAGATGTTGTAACTCACCCCAGCCTGGCCAATCATAGGCGTTGCTATTTGCGCTGGTCGAGACCCAGAAGCATCCATCGTCACCCTAGACCAGACTTTGAGCTTCTTCTCCTTCTTTGTTGTGATTTGAGCTTGAGCCAAGATGGCCTCTAACCTCGCCCTTGGGTCATTTAGTACAGGGGTTTTTATTTCAAGCTGTCTCTCAAACCACTCAGACATAGTAGATTTTCCCTTAGGTGAGTCATGGCCACCCTTGCCACTCTCAGTCAAGGTCAAGGTTTCTGCTCCCTTTTCTTCTGGGGACTTTTCTTTCTCCTTGGCAGCATCTCCCTCTTCCCCATCAGAATCTTGGATGAACACGAGGCATTTGATAGAAAGCATGGTGGAAAATTTTTGTATGGGACTTTCTTGCTCTGTCGCCTCTTCCTATTTCTTTTCCTCAACATGTTCAATCTCATGCATATGTTCTACTCATTGCCTGAATTCAAGGCTCTCGATAGTTTGGGTCCCACCCTTAGTTTTGTCTTCTTGCTACCATTCTTCTTCTTCAAGTGGCTGCCTTTCTTCCTCTGATCTGGTGTCCTTTGGCTATCGGGCTAGCTCTTCTTCGAGATCATCGTCAAAGGCCTGCATGATTACCCTACGACAAGTGCTACCTTCCTCGTCCCCGCTCTCCAAGGAACCAGTTCCCTCCTCTTCATAGGCCACCCTGTCAATTACTCGGTGCTCATATTCTGAGTGCTTGTGGTATTCATCAGCCTCCTCCTCATAGGCCCTTGAGGCTTCTAGTTCTCATGCCTCCTACTCCTTATAGATTAGCATGGTGGCTTCCATAGCTGGTGGCCCTGTCGGTGGTTGTGAAGGCTGAGCAGTAGCGAGGGCTTGTGCAAGGGCTACTTGAAGACGGGATCCATTAGGATCTGGGATAGCTCAGGGGGAAGATTTTGCATATGTCTCGAGAGGGCCTCAAGCATGGTGGAAATGGGAATAGGTGATGTCACCATTGCTAGAGGGAGTGATGTGGTTGGTGACATGGTAGCGGAGGAAGAGGGTGTAGTTATGGCAGAAGAGGATTTGATAATTATTACAGACTCAACCGGAGGTGAAGGGGCAAGATGGACAGAAATGTCCACTGCCGGTGGGGATGTGGCAATCATATCCAGAGAGGTAGGTGGCACAATGGCAGGGGCAGGGAGAGCCAAGAGAGGTTCAAATTGATCTGTACCCCTTGCCTTCTTCGCCTGTGTTGAGGGTTGTTCTGTGGCGCTCCCCACTTGTTTGAGCCTTTTGGAGTGTGAGCCTCCCGCTTCTTTCCTTGCATAGATCTTGGGGTCTAGAGACTGTTCTATTTCTGTCCCCTTTCTCTTCCTAGATCTGGTGACCAGAGGAGACTTGGAGGTCCTGCTGGTAGAAGTGGTGGAAGCGACATCCTCTGTGGCACTTGGCTCACTTTTGAGCCCTTCGTAAATCAAAATTACTCTTTTCCACTTTAATTGAGCTACTTTCCCATCGACCCACTCCTTAGTAGAAGCCAAGATTGGCTAAGTTATAGTGTCGAGGTCATTGACCTCCTGCTCGTCCCAGTCAATTGATGGTATCAGAAAATTGGCGACCGTAGGGTACTTGGGGTGCATTATGGTGCTCTCATCTTCCTCGACCTGGTCTGGTATGGGGAAAGGTTGCACCTTCCTTACAAACTGAATAGTCATTCACATATAGTGCCTTACATGTACCTCTTTATCATCCTAGCAATCCCCCCAGAAGTCTTCAATGTGATGCAGATGAGCGAACTCTAGTCCTAATGCCTTCCTGACATGGCCATGCGGGTCTATCTGTGGGCAAGCAGTGTGTAGGTAGAAATGGTAATCTTTTAGTTCTTTCTTAAAGTTACCAACACATTGGGAAGTTTGCAATCTATGCATGCCCTGGCCCAAAGTCATGGGATAAGAAATCCCTGTTATGTGTTTGCTGCTGAAGATTTCCTGTATGTGTTGGAGTTACTAGTATATCTCTAGAAGGATGATTTGGTCGTTGGGGTATCGAGGCAACCTGTTTGGCCTTTTAGTGAAGCCCTAGGCACAGATGTATGTAAACTTTGGGTACTGAATGAAGAGGAAGGCATACTATTTCAAAAGTTACCTGGCACTATGGGAGACCCTCCTCTCGAAGTCTCTGGCAATCATTCAGATAATATATCCAATGAAGGCCTCGTTTACTCTATAGTATTCCCTTTTGAAGTTCTGGTACTTGAGTTGCGGGTACCTATCATATGCCTTGAGTCTTCGCCCTTGCTCCTAATTGGGTGCCACAAATAACCCGTTGTACTATCTCTGATCCGCCAAGGAATAGACAAGATAGGAAGTCATAAAATTTAGAGCTCTTCTTCACATTGATGAATTTCTCATGGAAGTAGTTGCTTATTATACCTCCCCAATAGAATGAAGTCTTTGTGGTGGCATCCTCATTCCCTCAAAGAATTTGTTCAATGAAAGACACCATCCATTCTTGAAAGTAGGCAGTCGCAACAAGACCTATAACTCTGCTTAACATGGTGACCAAGTCATGGTAATCTTCATGGAAGTCACTGCGGAAGAGTTCTTGAGGAACCTTCGTAGTGCTGCCTCACTTTTCTTTGAGCCAATGCTGATTTATTACCCTTTTACAACCTGTCAGATTATCATCCCATGTTTCTTGGCATTCCTCTATGTTGGGCGCTTCCATATCTTGAAATGTGGGAATATGGAAGGTTTTTGTGATTCATTCAGCCGACATGTCAGCGAGGACATTTCCCTCTCTATCAATGATTGTCCTTATGTCGGCTTGATATGCCTCTTGACAAGCCATGACCAACTTGGGGGCCACAAGGGATGGAGGGAACCTAGCATCCTTTTCTATTCCACTTTTCCTTATCAGCCTTGCATTTTTGGTCGTTGGATTGACCCTAACCCTTTGTGTGAATTCGTCAATATTGACGTGGCCTATGTTGGTATCGGTGATCTCTTTCTAATCGGTGGTGACCTTTGAGTGTAGAGGCTCGCCCTGGAATTGTTATTTCATTTGGTCCTTGTCCTCTTTCCCTTAAGGAGTCTTTCCTAACCTTTTCCCTTTGTCCTTCTTGACGGGTGCCCCTGAAGGTTCCTCACCCAATTCCATATATTTTGCAAGCAAAGGCGTAGCCAGCACAATGGAATACAAAAGTATTCATGTTAACTGAAATCTTAAAGATAACATTTATTTTAAACAATACATTAAGCAAAACATGACCCTTTATCTCCCGATGTCATTGATCTTTTGATTGAGGGCATTTGGATAGTCCAGGCCTAGAGGGACGGACTTCCCTGGCAAAAATGCCACTTCAGAAAGGAAAATAGGGTGGAGGGCTCCTGGAGATTCTCTTCAGTCAGATTTTAGCACTTTGAGAGGTTTGTAATGAAGAGGACCGAAATTAAGCACGTGGGTTGAAGTTAGATTTCAGATTTGGGCTCATTTGGATCGGTTTGGGAGAATCTGAAAGTCCCGGGCTAGAGAGCCGCTTGGAGATGGCAGTTTGGAACAACAGATTGAAAATGGAATTCCAGAAATGGAACTTTGGGGTCTGGGGTCTGGTAGGCTACAGGGCGACTAATAGTTTGTAACTTCACTTTTCAGCGTTCAGGCCTGTGATACCGGGAAGGCGTTCGTCTTTTACTATTTGGGACGAAAAACATTGGGTGGAAGTCTAGAGGCGGCAGCCCAGCAGTTAGGGCCTGGCAAAGCACAAATCAGCATGAGTCCTCTGTGGAGGGGTAAGGTTCCGGCGAGATGCGCAAGTATCGCCGACAGCCAGGAGCAAGACCGGGCCTGGCACAGATGTCCATCATTGGATTTCATTTTCAATTTGGCAGTGATCGGGAAGGCAGAGCCCGAAGCTCAGAATGGCAGGCAAGAATTTTATTTGGAACAACGGGAGAGGGAAGCAGTCCTTGCACAATGAAGCTCACTGGGAAGGAGGGTGTTTCTTGTTCAAGTGACATCCCAGTGGAAAATGGAGGTCCAGAGCCTGGAGGTGAGAAGGACGTCGGTTAATCACCAAGAAAAAGGTGGTGTCACCGTGAGGTCCTGGCGATGGACGAACATCTCCCCGGTAGTGAAAGAACGATGGAATCCTAGGAACGGATGTCTGGAGTCCCAAGTCTGAGAGACCCGAAGGGTGCTTGTCCAATTTGAAATGCCTGCAGTAAGGAGAAGGGCGGGCCCTGTTACTATTTCTTATAGTTTAACATACATACTACACATACACGCAAACTCACATCACCGAGAATCACATTACAAGGCTACACAAGGGTTCATTTGGACATCGAAAACCAACACACTAATCCATGATATCAAAACCATGAGCCAAGAGTCAATATCCATCTCACATAATCCATATCTCACACTCAGTGGCTTGATGGTGTTAGGCCACACATACATGGTGAGACCATCCAAGCAAGATCACAATGACCTACCTCTTGATGTACAAGGCAGTTAGCCTCCTAGAGATAGTGATCACACATAGGTGGGTAGTGGGTCCTAGCTGTAAAATATCCTCACATACCCCCATCCTCAAGGTTACCTACGTCTACTTCCTCGTATACACTCACCAAGTCTACCTCATACGTCCTTCAAGAGGAATCACAATACAACACATGGCCAACCTCAAAACAATAATGATAAACTGATTTAGCCATCAAATTCATAAATAACCATCAAATAAGATTCAATTTCAGCAATAAAGCAAGAAAGGCACGCAATGTCAACACTAAATCAAATGTAACCACGAGGGCTATGAGAGAATAAGATCACAAAGTGTGGCTAAACCATTACAATCAAACATAAACAAAATTTTGGCCTTCATAAATAGTTGAAAACCATCAATAACCATATAGAAAGTCCTTAATTCCAAAATTGCATGATACAACACCACGTGATGAGATACTAGCCACCAAATGAGGAAGGAGGGAACATCATCTGACTATAACAGCATCCCTCATGTGGTGCAGAGTGAGCACGCCATCCACATGACCCAGAGTGTGCTCCTCGGCTACACCCTACCTTGCTTCATCACGCGACATGGTCATACACCAGCCAGGGAAGGCACACACTAGTTGTATGCCACATGGCAATGTGTCTGTGGGTCTGCGGAAGTAGGCACACACAAAACACATCCTACATAGTGATACCTCATGGAGAAGGCACATGCGGGTACTCACCATCACTAGAGGTGTACATGGCTAGGACATACCCATATGCTAACCGAGCCAAACATTATCGAAAGCAAACATTAGTATTCCTCTACAAGTGTGTGAGGCCCCATTACGCTCATCACACAAGTAGGCTATCATAGCACAATCTCATTGTGCGCCTTCACATGTCTATGCACGTGGCATCATGTCCTCGAGCCCAGCTCGCTACCATTAGAAACATGAAATCATCACCAACACTATGTCAAAACATCAGTGGGGTGTGGCATTGCATCCATTGCATCATGTCAGAACATGTGCGAATACAGAGTATACAATAGATATATGAGTATATCAATATGGGGCTGCTCGAGCTTCACCTCTCATACAAACGAGGTTGAATTGCTAATGCCAACTCAATGTCCCTATGGATGACTAAGCATAAACTAACAATCCAATGTTGTTGTACTCAAAACTATGGAGTTAGGCTAGCACATATGGATCAAGTACCCAGATCCATCATAAGGGAAAGTAGTGAGTAGGTGTCCTTGGGATCGGTTGAGCTAAGACCACTCTACGTCACAATGTGTGTACACTGCACACTTCACCCAAGTAACTAATGGCAACTACTACCCCTTTACGGATTGACGGGCTAGAGAAAGAAAAGGAAAGAATCTATGAAACTACCTTTGGCTACTCTTATGTATATATATATTTTCAACCACATGTGGGTTGACCCTCAATCAGGTAACAAACATACAAACACACATAATTGTATGGTTAATCCCACACCAAACACAACATATTCTAAATGGATAGGTACAATGTATCACCATCTTGGGACCTATGAGTTATGGGTGCACAAAGCAAGTATGGGATATTCACAACACTCAACCAATACACAGTTACTGGTTTCTCACATTTACAGGGGAAGTACAATTACATACACAATTCCATAAGTACACTTATTTCCATCAATGATGTGATTCATATTATCTTATCCTTTCCACAACCCAACATGATCATTGTGATCACTTAACAACTTTAATTAACAAATTCACTAGGAAAACATAATGGGCTTAGATGAAACCACAATTCCCAACGTATGAAGCTAATCTCTAATACCAATACTGTAACACCCCATAGTGTGAACCCCAAAGGACAACAAAACACCACAATTTTTTTTTGTTAGACATTTTTTTTTAAAAGCAAAACATTGTGTACAATGAATATGTGCATACATTACATGAAAATAAATTATGCAATTACAAATTCATTTGCATCCTCTTGGGTACATGAAACGGTCATTACGAATCATAAAATTTTATTAAACGAAAGAAAATACACAACCAATATTACATAATGATGGCATACAACTATTAATGATCAAAAGAGTGGAAAGGATATTCATTGTTCTATTACAATTTAATTTATAGTTCCATGATTATCTTATCCTTTCCACAACCCAACATGATCATTGTGATCACTTAACAACTTTAATTAACAAATTCACTAGGAAAACATAATGGGCTTAGATGAAACCACAATTCCCAACGTATGAAGCTAATCTCTAATACCAATACTGTAACACCCCATAGTGTGAACCCCAAAGGACAACAAAACACCACAATTTTTTTTTGTTAGACATTTTTTTTTAAAAGAAAAACATTGTGTACAATGAATATGTGCATACATTACATGAAAATAAATTATGCAATTACAAATTCATTTGCATCCTCTTGGGTACATGAAACGGTCATTACGAATCATAAAATTTTATTAAACGAAAGAAAATACACAACCAATATTACATAATGATGGAATACAACTATTAATGATCAAAAGAGTGGAAAGGATATTCATTGTTTTATTACAATTTAATTTATAGTTCCATGATACAACTATGGGACATATTTCCATAGATATGACACATTAAGGATACAATAGTACATTACATAATGCTTCCCTTATAACAATGAGAAGAGTATATCAAGTACAAAAATACATACATTAAAGGAGAATAAAGTACAAAGTGAGGAAAAGTCTTCAACAATGTGAAGCTCTAGAAACTTTGCGTCCACTTCCTCATCACGAACATGACCTGGGAATCCCATGGGGTGCATAGCACGTTCCACCCAACCATGTGGACCTGAAGGTCCACCACCTATGCTAGGAGATGACAAGAAAGGATCCAGGACCAAGATAGACAAGCAATAAAGATGTCTTTGCAATGAAAGGTAGTTCCACACCTCTTTTAGCAAAAATGCAACAGTTGGACAATGTATTGGAGGAAAACAATTAATATGCTTGGTAATGGCTTTGGTTGGTGGGAATGTTGAAAAATCCTAAAGATGTGATCTGGTGAATTGCAATGAATGCAGGATATGCACAAGATGGGTCATGTTGCAAAGGCTTAAGAAACTTTCAAGAAAAATGCAATTAGCGGGTGAAGGCACAAATCAAGCAGGCTATCCAAAACCTTTAAACTTCCTATTATGTTCAAACACTTTGGCTGAGGTAGGTTAACAATGAAATCAGGGAGATTTTTTAAACTTGTACACACTCTAAAGCCTAAATTCTACTGTTGTGATAGGTTTGGCAGATAACTAGTGAGGGCTACGCAGGCCAGCCACCTCCATTTCAAACTCCAAGAAAATTGGTTGTAGGGGGCCGCACAGACCAGGCACACCACTATTTGATAGAATTCCACAAAGAAATGTGATCACATGGAATGCGAAGATTACAAGATATGCACAAAATGGATTTTATGTATTGCTTGGGTTTTAGAATTTTCAGTGGCAGACTGGTAACTCCAAAAAACCATAATTATTCATAGCTCCTTGTTGACGCTATGGTTTTTAAGGATAAAGGTCTTGAAAATGCGACTGAGGTTAGCTCCAAAGTATACTTTGATGTTGCATACTCATTTAACAATGATGGTGGGGATGGGGTAGTGAAACATAAAACCCACGTTCAAGGTAAATGGAGGACAATTAGGCAACTCCATGGAAACCTTTCGATCTAGAAAAATAGGAAATGACAAAGACACAATAGCGCTAGAAAACACCTATAGAACTTTGAATGCACTAGTGAATGAAGGAGATTCATGTATAAAGCAAATCAATGAACAGACAACAAAAATTGGCCTAGGAAGATCAAGGCCAACCACATAGAAAAGAAAACTGCATTGGCATTACAAAAGGAATTTGACAAAATTAAAGTAGGAGAAAACAAACTCAACAAATTCATATTATATCGAATCTGACTTTTCTTTGTTTTCACTTATGTCAGTATTCAAACACCAATCTAGGGAAGTGAAAGGGCAATATTAGATATGAAGATTTTGAGGCAACATCATCATTTCCAGTGTCCCTACATCTTGTACCAGCCTCTTCCTCCTCCCTCTAACCTAAAATGGATCTTCTCCAAAAAAAAGGATCAATCTCCTTCCGAGATGTGTGTAGGCTGAGAATATCAAATGCCCCAAAATGCATAAACATAGACAAGGCATGTGGATGCCTTTCTCCTCGTATGCAATGAGAGTAGGAGTAGAGACAAAGGCATGTGGTCAATTTGGCAAAAGCTGCCAAGAGATGTGGTAACCAAACCCCATATTACCTTCTAATAATTTTTCCTTCTACTTGATATAATTAATATTTATTTTCAACTTAATTTAATTTCTTCACTTTAATAACTAAATATCAACACTATGAATGAAAAATTGGACAGAGCTCAACAGGGGTCCTTGGTGGTTGACTTGGAAGAGGTGAAAGATAAAAACCAGGAAGAAGATATTGGGATTTCTAAGAGAACTAGAGCCAATCTAAAAAAGAAGGCACCTCCTATGCCGTAGATGATTCAAGCATTCAAGAAAGGGGTTCAGGATATGCAGGACCTAGAGACAGAGACCGAGTCTGTTCTGAAGACTCTGGGTTAGTTACTGCTGGTTTTTTATTTGACCTTCCTGGTCTTTTATGGTTGGCTGATGCTTTTTCTAATATTTTCTTTTTTAGCAGCCTATTTTTTTCGCTGGACTTTTTTGTGCTCTTTCTTTTGTTGTAAACTTGGTGGTTTTGGGTCCTTGTAAAATCCATTTTTTAATTTATCAAAAACTAATTATATTCAAAAGTAACTTTATAATTAATACATATTATATAAAATATACTTATTCTTTTAAATACTTTCATAAATTATAAATATTATAACTTAAAGAAACTATCTTCTCATAAGTATTTAAATGCTATAAGTATTCACTTCAAGAAAATCCAAAAATACAAAAACAATAAGATAATACCTTTCTTTTCTATTAAAATTTAAAGGAATAATTTCTAATTTACTCCTAAGTATTTTAGGCTTTAAAAGATAAACATGTGGATCTACATACGAAGGACTCTTAACATATTAGAGTGATTGATATTTGAAGTGTAATAAATTAGGAAATAATGTTGACATATCAATATTATATATGTGACATGGGTTGTCTCATTAATTATATGAGACAAACTTTAACAGATAATAAGATTCTTATTTTATGCAATATGTAATGGTGTCACTCATTTTGAAATTGAACAATCTCTTTAATAGAATCAGTTCATTTTATGATTCAAGATACGAGGTAATACACCTTAGGTTAGGGTTGTATTTTATTGCTCAACAATCTTACATGTCTACTTTTCATTTTAGACATTTTTTCTTTTTAAAAGAAACAATTAATAATTATGTTGGCAACCCTCATTTTAATTGCAATTATAATTGCTAATATTAATTATGTTTAAATTTTAAAATCAACCTTAATAATTACATTAATATTTTATTGTATTTTATTTAATCATTCATTTCTTAATTAAAATAATGGTATAACCCTTCAAATTAATTTAATAGTTTAATTAACAACATTCATTCAATAATCTAATTATTGTAATAATATAACATTTACTCTCGACATAGCAATTTATTCTAACTAGCTAATTGAAAAAGACCACTTAAAGTGTTAAGCTCACCAAATAATCCAATAGCACACTTATCAACAAAATCACAAATACACTTACACTAAAATCTAGAAGGATCGATTCAGAGGGGCGCTACAGAAATTGACACCATACACCAGAACCAGGAAAAGACCATGCAGTGCCTAAGGGTTATCACTGAATACATCAAAGAAATAGTGAAGAATATTTCCCTCATACTTCAAGTTTTTTAGGATGAGATAAGGAAGAGCTAGGGGAAGTAATTGGTGGATGAGGTGGACGATTGTGACACATAGAAGAAGGGCAAGAAAGTGGACACCGCAGCTCATGATGTCACTAAGGATTCCCAGGCCATTCTTTAGAGCCCTGTGACTTTTGAGAAGAAGCTATAAGTATATTTTAGTTACTCCCATGGCTTGTGTGGGAAACCTATAAGCATATTTCTTGTAATGAATTTAAACAACTACTTTATGCAAAAGTTTGTATACTATTCATCTTTTCTGCAAAAAAAATTGCATAATGAAAACTAAAAATTCATTTCTTGGCACTATTTGTATGATGATGGGTAACTTTTTGTGGAATCTTTTGTATACCTTTCCCCTTCTTCAAAGTGAAAAATATCAGTGTTGTCCCAACCTAAACTAATTGGGCTAAAAAGCACAATTAGGTAACAATTATAAGCTCATGTATACATTACATTACAACCTTGAATAGCCCATATCTCAAGTACATTAGTCACATGCTTATATATACATCACAATAGTAAATAGCTCGAGCATACATCATACATATATCTAGTGTGACAATCCATATAGTACATCACATGTTCACATAAAGAACAATTGGTAAAGGGGAAATTGATGGTACCTATTGCATACATCAACCCACTAGTTCTAATTCACAATAACATAGGCCTATTATGACAACAATCAAGCATCCCATACTATTCAATATCGTCACTAGCAAGGGTACCAATATATCAATTTGCACAACCATAGGCCATTTGCACAAGTAATTAAGAAGGAATTAGTGTATAAAAAACACTCAATTACATAGATGTTCATATCACTTCATGATCCTAAGATGTTAGCCATATTTGATGATCTAGGATACCATTTCTACATCAAGATATGCCAAAACTATAATATGAGGATGGTCCAACTATTACCTACATATTCCTCATTAGAAACTCTCTTCCCTATAGTCCATCAGATGACTAAGAAATGAACAACATCCATCATTGGCATAACATGCTCGTTCACTATTTTCAATCTTGCAAGCCTCATGGTAATGCTCCTTGATTTCAATCAATCTTAAGTATCATAGTATTTTTCCTTGACTATTGTCAATATTGAGTATCATAGTGTATTTCCCTGACTATTGTCAATCTTGAGTATCAAAGTGTTGGTCCTTGACAACTTCCAATATTTGGCATCATGGTACTACTCCCTGACTACTATCAATCTCAAGCATCATAGTACTACTCCTTGACTATTGTAAATATCAAGCATTGTAATATTTCTCCTTGACTACTATTGATCTCGAGCATCATAGTGCTTCTCCTTCACTACTGTCAATCTCAAGCATCATAGTATTTCTCCTTAACTCATGATTTGCACTATAATTATAAGATGCGTTCCTAACTTAGAATAAGTATATCACAATTGATTAATTCAAAATCCTTATATAGTCATATAAGTTTGAGGTTGATATTCACAAAAAATAAAAGAAATCACTTAGAACCAACACGAGAGAAGCTCAACTCAAAATGTAACTACACTCAAGTAGTCAAATTCATTGCCTTCATTAGCTTACTATTCAAAACACATCACACATTAAATACAAGTAATCAATTTTTTTAGATCTTCCATAACCATCTAATACCTATTTTAACCTCATATGAAGCCTAATGAAGAGAGAAAGTCAAAATAATTAGGAAAACCCAAAAAAATAGGAGTTATCATCTCGTATACTGTCCCCTTATGGAATTGAGGTCTTTGGGGAATCCTTCTCCCAAGGATTCCCTACATACCCACTTCCAAATAGATCAAAGTAACACATATTGCTCCTCACAAGGTCTCTCAAAAGACCTACACATGGATTTTCCAATTATCAAGGTTTCATTAATTACTATGTTACACCCCAAAAAAATTGCATTAATGATTTTCAATATTTAATAGTAGTTAACAACAAGCCAGGAATTTCAACATAATTCCCAATTTAGAATGCCTAAAATATAACACTTTCATATAACATTTGGATCTCTAATTAGGCCTGAAAACCTTTATTATTCATAATGTAAAAATTGTATAAATCCCGAAAGTCTAATTTTCAGATTGGCTATAATGAGAAAAAATGAACAATTATCCTAATCACTTAACTTGCCATAATTGCAAACTTTCTTTGAACATAAATGACATATGAGTCATACCTGAGACCGATGGATCATATCACTACATATCCTTTATATATTCTTATTCAAATGTACCTTCAATAAAGTAAATATTAATATTTCTAACACTCTTATCTCATTCAAATTATGACAAAATCCAATACTCTTATATTAGTCTAGTTCAAGGTCTAGATAAAGTTTTTACTTTCTATTTATATTAATTATGGCCTCAATAGTTAGTCGTAAGTTACATCATATGATAAGAATGTGTGTACATCCTACTATTGCTTACATAGATTTTGATATACTTACCTTAATACTAGGTCACTATATACATATCTAATTGTTGTACTACAACTTATATACTAAGATGTCTCAACACATTTCAATTTTAAAGTATAAGAACTCACACAATCTAATACATCATAGTTACATTCTCACTATATCTTGAATAAGCATGCATGAAATAGTATATGATTATGTCTTACTAATAAGGTGACTTAGATCACATGTTATGTAACTTGGTATCTTACAAAACTTAAGTCCAATTAACATAAGATAGATCAATAATTTACCATGAGGTCCCAACCTATAACAAATTATTCACACCTTAAATGAATTCACCAAGTGGTTAACTAAATAAATGTAAGATCTAGTATGAGAATATGTACACTCAATAATTTATGTCATTGAGCATAACCAATGTAGTTAAGGAAAGGAATATAGTAATTGATTCATTTCTTAATTACTTAACCACAATTGGGTGTATAACTTTATATAAGAGAAAATATCATTGAAATGAAACATTACAAGTTTACAAACCCTTTCCCTGGATTTATCCAAGAATTTCCTTATAATATCATGATTAATTAAGAATTTGTCTATGATTCTAAGACATACATACATAAAAGTGTGAAATTTTAGTATAACATACCTTCTTACTAAATCTATAGTTCATTCTATGATATAGGGTTCTTTTTCCTTACTAGAAATATAGATTTCAAGGAGACAATGTCCTAGCCATAATTTATAGATATCTCTAGGATATCTAGGACAAGGTCCCTTAGTAATATTATGTGGTTCTAAGTATGTTAAAATGCCTCAAAGAAAAGAGGTCTCATGAAATTTCTTATTTGTAATGTAAGTTCAAGTGGTTGGTATCAAAGGCCTCAAAAACTATTAAACAAAGGAAACTAGTGAGTGTAGGCCCAAACACCTCCAAAATATTAATTACCTTTTAATAGTAATCAAGAGAAAGGGTTGACTTAACTTGTTCACCTTTGATTGAGTACTTATGTTATTCAGATAAGATTTCTGATTTTTTTCAAAAGTGGAAATAAAATCTTCCTTGAAGGATCGATTGACTTTTGGAAAAAAAAAGTGGCAAGTTTAGATTCATTAAAGGGATCAATTGGGAAGGAAGAGTCATTCAAAAAATTGTTCAGATTTTTATTCTCATCAAGCTATGCTAAATTTTATCACCAGGATGATAACACTATATGTAATGGGATAAAACCCCCTTATTAGTAGATGCAATTTGTTGGAATGAATTTGATTTTGAGCAACAACAAGACATGCTACTCTATGTTAGATCAATGCATACAGTGAAGGGAAGCAACCAGTTATTCAATTAAATATTGTTTGTTGAGCATCACATGGGAAGTGAAGATTGATAGCTGCTATGTAGGCACTAGAATATCCTTAGTCTTAAGTCCATCAATTTTCTTGGTTTTTCAATTATTTTTTCCAAACTATTTCGATTCTACAATTTTGTTTGTGAATGCTATTATAAGGAACTTTGTGGAGTCACATTAAATAGGGAACAAATACTTCTAAGATAATTTCTATGCATCTATCCAATTAAAAATAAAATAAATATGGGAAAATTCTCTAGTCAAAAGATGGTTTACAAATTCAAGAAAAGTTATTGTTACATGAATTTTTATATATTGGAGTTGTTCATCATTCCTATGATATTCTAAGTGTCTTTTGTAAACAAATTATCCTTGTTAAAATAAAAATCTCATAAAGCACAACAAAATTTTCAAATAGCTAGTAAATTATATTCCAATGGTATTAGCTTGAGAGTCCTACCAACCTATTAAGGCACAACAGCACAACAGGCAATTAGCGCCAGATTTTAGTGTATTTTAGCTCACGAATCAAGCAACTTGGCTAGCGCTAAACTCGGTGCAAACAGACATGATGATCTTTATGCCGATGTTTGCGTTAACTATGGTGCCAGATATGGCGCCAAAGTCTATGTCATAGCTAGCACCAGAAAATCACAACGCCTTTATTATTGCCTAAAATAGCACCAAAAATAGCACCCCTATTAGCACCTCAAATAGCGCTGATAAATAGCATCAAAAATAGCGCTTAAATTAGCACCCAATTTGGCTTCTGATTTTGCTTCTAGGTTTGCATCCAATTTTTCCTCCAATTTTGCTTCTAGGTTTGCTTCTAGTTTTTCTTCCAGTTTTGCTTCCGAGTTTGCTTTTGATTTTGCTTGTAGATTTGCTTCCAATTTTGGTCCCAATTTTGCTTCCATGTTTGCTTCCAGTTTTTCTTGCAAGTTTGCTTCCATTTTTTCTTTTGATTTTGCTTCTGGGTTTGCTTCCAATTTTTCTTCCATGTTTGCATATAGTTTTTCTTCTGATTTTGCTTCCAGGTTTTCTTTTGATTTTTCTTTTGGTCTTTCTTCTGGTTTTGCTTCCTGTTTTCCTTCCAAGTTTACTTCTTGTTTTGCTTCTAGTTTTGCTTCCAGTTTTTCTTGCGCATTTTCTCCCAAGATTTCTTCTGGTTTACTTCTAGTTTGGCTTCCATTGTTGCTTATTTTTTTTCTTCTAAAAATGCTTCTTGTTTTGCTTCCATTTATTGATTTAATATTTTTTATTTCAATTTAATTATTTAAATATAGCATTCCTCTTAAATAACTCATATGATTATAGACTAAGTAATTTCATTATTTAACTCATATGATTAAATAACAAGATAATTATTTTTTTGGATCGGTAACATGAAATTTTTGTATTGCTTGTAAACATAAAAAGTACATCTATTGTTCAGTGTTATTACCCACCAAAATTCAACATCAAATGACAAAAACCAGAGGCACCTTAACGTACAGAGTAAAACATTAAATAAATCCCATAACCCCTATAATTGTTTACCAGTAAAATCCTTACAAAAAAAATCACCATTAACAGATTTCAAAGCTACATGCTTTAATACAACAAAAGTAGAGGGAGAATTCAAAATCACACACATACAAACATGACAAGTCTTAACGACCTCCACCTAGACCCAATAGAAGCTTGCCTATCTCCTTCAGAGGCTTCTTCTTCTGTTGCTTCCTTGAGTTCTTCTTCAAGAACTTCCTTTTCATTTCCAATCCCTGCATCTTTGCCTTTGCTTGTGCCAGAACTTCATCAACCTCCATGATTTTGATGAAGAGTTTGAGCACTTTCCATCTCAAATGTGCTTCTGTGAGCACCCTATAAATCTACACACATTCTAAACTCCATAACATGGGTTATTACATGCAAACCTACAAATGCTCATATGAGATAATACATCATACTTTGCAAACAAAATGACAAAATAAACTAATTGAAAGTATCAAAGAAGCACAATTCATAGGTCTATCCCATAGTGGATTGGTGTCACTTTGTTGTGAAAAGTGACCCTTTCCCAACCCTTGACAAGCTCAATGATAAAATTCTTTGAAGATGAAGTGGACAAAATTAGCTCTCAATGTGAAGAGAGTAACTTTGCATGAATT
>VDFB02327144.1:0-30395 GCA_007258455.2 Sequoia sempervirens
CATCATGATCTATGCTCTGGGCCAAAGCCTTCTCCGTACTATCAATGTCCCGCTGTGACAAAAATTAAATATAAAAAAACATTACAGAAATGAAACCAATAGACTTACAACAAAAAAACATAAGAATAAAATGGTATATTGGAGTCATTAATTGAAGGTTAAGGTAAATGGTATATAGTATGTACCACCCCATTGTAGCTGTGTTTTGTATCTATGTGATTCAAATTATGTGTCGATTAGCAACTCTTCCCCTATAGTTGGTAGTTTTTATCGCTTTATGCGATACCACGGTTTCCCTCGATGCGCCTCAAAAATGCAATTGGAGTTTGCTTATTTGTTGTGACCAGATGGGTATGCTTGTTTATAAACCCTACAATATTCCACGATGCTTTTGGCCTTTTCATTAATGTACATAGCCACTCCTTCGATCCCTTATCTTTTAGTTGTATATAATTTCGGCGGTGCAGCACTGCCCGCCGTTAATATCGCCCGAACGGTATCCAATCTTTGTAACTGTAACAAGGTCCAACATACTCCATCAATTCAGTAACTTTTTCGTAATAGACCTTTATTCTGTCCATGCAAAATAGGCCCAAGCCATGTAATCATGATGGTGCTATGTGATATATCCTCTCGTTGACACAAAAATCAATGTTTATTGGAGGAAGTTCCTTGGGTACCCATTGTTTACGTAGATGTTTGTATCTCAAGGGCACCTCAATGTCACCTATGCTCTCATCATCATAAGAACATGACCCCCCTTCAGCAAGAAAAAATTCCATGCGTTCACGGAATTTTCTTCTAATCTTTTGACCTCTAGTTGATCTCCCTCTTTTAGACATACTACATGTCTCGCTTTCCTCTTCTCTTCCTGAATTTCCCGTACAAACAGGAAGACAAGATCAACAAATACCTATTTGGTGGGTACCCACCATACCGTGGGATGTTGGATGAAGAGTTATTTCATGGTGATGTGATCCCAAAAGGTGACATTATGATTAATCTATCATTTTCATCACTAGAATTTCCACGGGTTATAAAAGGTAATCAATCCTTGATAGATTGCAAGCTATTGTTACTACCGTCCAAATGTTTCCATCACAAATCAAATCTATTTAACATTTTAACTCCTAAACTTTGTAACAAGTGTTAAATGTGACTATGGTCCACTAATTACACAACCAAGGCCTCAACTGTATTCTCTAATTGTAATCAAAGGACTTTTTCTCTTCATTCAAGTAAATAAACTTGAAGGGAAACACCACCAAGTGGTTTATTGGACACCTACATGACTAAAAATATAAGCAAATTAACATTTAATTTCCATATGTCTAAGTGGTTAATGGGGAGGGAGTGTGTACTAGGCCTGGTTAAGTCATCATAAGTTTACGCTTTGGCAATAATTTTTTTTTAAGTCATATTAAATCTTCCTATGTCTAATTGCTAGGAGATTTTTGGTATGTTTTATGGTAGGATGATTGATGAAAGAGCCCAAAGACTAGCCTTTCTCCATGGTATCTAGGTACACATAGCGGTCTTCTCTTATACGGTTGGACATGATTTAAAGAACTTAGCTAGGAATTATTCATTTAACCTAAGGTTTTCTCATAATGCCATCATTGGAAAAGTATGGTCAAATTCTTCTATTATGAAGAATTGGTCTGTGTGCCTCTAGTAATCACTATAAATGTTTGTAAGGATAAAATGACTAATTGCATCAAGTAGGAGAGAATCAACTTTGAGTTCTTCAAAGATTATATTCCCCTATTCATATTTTTTAAGGGTTGTGTGTGGAGGAGGTTATCACTACCAAGAAGGGAGGAGACCTTTCCTTGTATTCTTTTATAATTTTCATTATTCTTATTTATTTTACACTTACATTTACAAATATACATATATATGAATTTACTATTTTCATTTATTTCTCATGTAATTTAATAGTTTGATCTGATGGAGCCTCAAATTTAAGTCCTTGGTTTCTTTTTGTTACTAGTTTGTCTTGATTATTCGGAAGGTACCTGGGGCTGGAATTTTGCTTTGCTTCCATGAAACCTTGGTGTTCTATCTTTGGGTTGGGTCTTTTATGTCGTTACCTTTAGAGGAGGGGTTCTAAAAACAACTTATGTCCCATTGAATCGTCTAGAACAGACCCCTTTTTAATAAAAATGCTAAATATTTTGCCTGCCCCTTTTATTTATTAAAGTTTGGGTTGGTCCGTGCCTCCCACTTTTAAAACAACATTGAGTCATCGACTGTCGTTGCCCTAGGTGGTGTCCCTTTCCCTTTATTTTCTTCTAAGTATTTTTAATGTTTTGCAAGGGTTATTTGATGACCGTTGATTTCCCTATAGTTGATTTTGATTGTTCCCCGCGATCTCGCGATGACACCACTGCTGGTTGTTTGGTGACCATGATATCGCGGGTGGGCACCACGTGTCCCAGTTTTCCAATGCTGAAAAGAGTAAAAAAAAAGTGTTTAATATGTGTATCAGAATTTAGTGCATTATGGAGCAGGTTACTAAACCACATGTGAGATGCACGTGCTCATGATCAACGGCGATGTTTTAACCTTGGTGAAAAAAGTTGCTCAACGGATAGGTATTGATGTTGCTCCCTATTATGTATGTTCGTGATCACCGATGAAGGGAATCAACGGTTACCCGCTATCATGTGATCCGAAACTGAAGGGAGTTTAATGATTGTGATATTGCGGGTGGGTGCCATGTGTATTCTTTTGGCGCTGCGTATTATGGTCGGTCCTTGATAATGACATGGAGATGTTGTCAGCTTCTTTGAAGGTGACCATTCGATAATTTGACAAAAACAAGAGATCGACGGTGAAGATTTAAATTTTTTGTCAAATACAATTGAAGTCGTTGGCGCGGCATGCAAGTAAGCTTTAATGGTGGACGAGACATATTCTAGCCATTTCTCATAAATTCTAAGTATTTAATTTCAGGCTATCTTCACCACAAGGGCATTCAAGTGTTTTCAAAGCGGTCCAGAGCCAAAGATAGAGTTTTTTCAAAGCAATTACAGCAGGGTTTGATTTTCTGCAGGGAGCGAAATCCCGTGAGTTACTTTTTTTTATCACTGTTTCTGTTTGAATGTGATTCTTGTGGAGGGTTGTTTTGTGTTGGTCAGCAGTTTTCTAGATTAAGGTTCTAGGGTTATTGGTTCTTTTGAATTGTGGGAACTAGTTTGTTCACAAATTTGATCTTAGGGGAAGCCTTGGTTGTTTGAAATGGCACCACTAAAGCAGCATTCTGGCCTTATTGATTATTTGCAAAGGAATCTATACGAATATTTCCTTGACTAATTCCCTTTGTCAACAAATGACAAGAAGGGGGGTTTGATCTTAATAAATGGGACAGCCTTAGGTGAGGGATTAAGATATAAAACCTATAACATTGCAGATGCTAGGGTACAAATGACGGGCTTGGAAATGTTTAGGAGATGGTATGGGCAACGAAATATGTCTCATCTTTTTTCAAATGGTTGGAGATATGATATAGGAAAACTTGTGGTGCCGAATGTATTTCTTGATGTTGACCTACTCAGGGCAGTGGTTGCACGATATGATCCCGTCACAAGGATTATCAGGGATAATGATGGCAGGGTTTTACTGAATATAAATGCAAATGAGATTCGGCAGGTTTTTGATTTAAGTGAGTACAACTCATTCTTGGTCCGGATAGACCTTGATGAAATGAAGCAGGAATATGCCAAGGCACAACCTCTTTTCAAATTAAAGTTGCTTCCTCCTCATCAAGCCAGGGCGGGTAGTTCAACGATTCACATCAGCCCAATTGACCGAGAACCTTTTAGGTTGAGTTGTTTTGCTGATCATTTCTTGGTAACTTTTTATTCACTTTACCAAATTTTAGGTTTCAGCCCTAACACCATGATGCCCATTGCTTATGTTTATGGGGGCTCAAATTCAATATCCTAAATTTTCTATAGTGTACGACAATGCTTCTTTCCTTGCTAAAAGGATACATGAGGATTTGTTGAACTTGTATGTGGGGAACACTGGTACTCCTTTCTTTTGGTACTCCTTATTAATGCATATGTTCTTATACAAGAATGTCGATTTCTTCTTAGAGAAAATGGAGTTGAGGCAGGAGATGAATGGAGAAAAATTACCAGTGTAGGCTTGGAGTGCAGACTTGTCTTACAACAAGGGAGATGCCAGTTTTGTGTAGTTTGATAACTGCTTTGCTTCCAGGCTCAGAGCTAGACTTATGGTGAATGTGCCAAGGATTCCTATGGATTTGCACAACTTCCTCCGACCCAAAGTGAGGAAGCCTGATTTGAAGGTGTGTCATAATTGGGGTGACATCATTCTATACCCTGTAAGCACTATCCTAAGGGTTTATGGTTTCTAGGGAGCTCCTCATATTCTCCCATATAATGTACCATTAAGAATGGAATTTGTAGAGGTCATGTGGCAACTAGGTTGCATTCATGAAGATAATTTGATAGGAAAAGGAAAAGGGACTTTGTTCCCTGATTATACTGTTGTTTCAGACTTTATTTTTTCCAAGGGAGGATGGGTTCACTTTGACAGATATTTTGATGACTACCATTTGAAGAGTGGATCTAGGAGGCAACATGACCCTGAGGGATTCTTTTCCCTATTTAGTGAAAGAATTAAGGGTGCCAAGTTTGCTCATGTTTTCAATTTTCTTGAGGATTTGATTATAAATGAGTTCGATTTGAGCCAGCAGGAATTAAATAAAGAGAAGTGGATTGCTTATGAGAAAATGCTGGCCATGGTGCATAAACTGGATCCAAAATATGATCCACTGATGGAGTTAACTCCATTTCATAAAAGAATTGATTTCTTGATGAATAATTTCAAAGAAATCATGAGCACCCTGAGAACCAAGAAAATAAACTTGGAACTGGACTGGGGAATTTATGGATTAGAGGTGAGGCCTAAAGAAACAAGGCCAACCTATCAGCCACCAGTGAACAAGCCTCTATACAGGAGGAAGAGAGATGATAGCAGTGATGAAGAAGGAGGAGATAAAAAAGAGAAACAAATAATGAAAACATCATCACAACCGGGTCATGGGATTAGGAAACCTGGGGGGATAAAGATTGTGGATCTAGATTCACCACCTAGAAATGACCCTGTAGAGCTGCCATCAGAGCCAAGCCTTAAGAGGCAAAGAGTTGAGGAGTCACAAGAGGCTCTGGTGGATGAAATAATCATAACTAATCAAGACATGCAAGTTGGTATCCCCTCCTCTCCTAGATCAGCACAATTGGTGCTAACTGATATGGATATAAAGGGACAGTGTGTACAGGACACCAGGATGGTGGCTTGCAATGTATTCTTGGATGATGATGCCTTCGTGAAAACTCCTGTGTTCTTGTAGTTGATCTGGAGGATGAAACTTGAAGAATATCAAGATAAATGCAAGACCATGAGGGAATCAAGACCTGATAGGTCTGACCAGGAGAATGATGATGAAGTCAAAGCTAAATTAATGGAGCAATTCAAAAGCATCACTCCTGATAAAGGAAGGAAACTTGTATATCAGGCTGGTGTCTTACTCCTCCCTAAACGGGACATGGTTGATGTTGTAGCATTCAATGTTATTATGTAGTCTAAGAATCCTATGCAAAACAGTGAAGAAGAAGTCAAGGCAGCTCTACAAGACTTTGCTTTTAGTGAAGAATATGAAACTTTAGCCATATGGGCACTGGTACCTCAAGGTAGAAAACCAAATGTGGCTGATATTAGCCCAAGTCTAAGGGGTAGGCTCATTATCAAGAGAGCTTATGAAACCTCAACAACAGAAGCCACGAGCCTAAAACTGAATGTGGCCAAATTGGCCCAAAAGACAGCTAAAAGAGATGAAGCTGAAAAGAAAAGCCTGATGGAAAAGTATAATGCAATAATTGGGGAGTATAGTAGAATGTAGTAGAAAAATGTTGAGCTACAGTCCTAAGTAGATAGATTGAGATACGGGCAGGTGGGAGAATCCTCCAGTGCCTCTGCTATCAGAGCATCACCTACTATGGCAGGGTCGTTTCCCCCTATTATCCCAATCATTTCTACTCTTGGATCCCCAATTCAGACACCTGCTAATAGCCCTACACCAAGGACAGTCGAAGAGGAAGATGAGTATTCTACAGATCCTACCAAAAAGTAGATGATGAATAAAATCACAGAATTACAGGCTACCCTAAGGGTGAGTGAGGATGGTGCTATGGCTAAACACAATGAGGTGGTTGATGATCTATATATGGATCTAGACTATTTGCAGTATTGAATGCTCAAATAAAATCAACTTAGTGGAAGACTTAATACACTTATAAAGTAATGAAGTTATGCATCAAAATTGAAACCGTAAGGTGAAATAAACAGAATTGAAAGAAGAGAGAAGAAGTGCAAACAAGTTGATAACGGAGTTCGTCACAAAGGTGACTACGTCTCCGGGTCCACTCCAATAGAGAGACCGATCTGATTAACTCCAAAATCAATTACAAATGATGCACCAAGACCATCAGTTCAGTAGCATAACAAGGCTCCGACGTACAACAATGGCTTGAAAAATCTCCAGCACCTCTCTTCATATCACCTGTCTCAATACTTCATCATCACCTAAAAATAAAAAAACTCCCACTCCACTCTCACCTCACACCCCCTTAAATACATAATTTAAACCTAAAAAGGCTAAAATCCCATAATTACAAAAGACAACACTAAACCCCCTTATCACATCTCGTACAACCTCTTTTCTAACCCATTTTGGCATTTCACATAGAAGGGTAGGTTAGGTTTTAACCAAAACCCCCATTTAACAAATTTTGGTGTACAAAATTATAAAAAAACCAATCGAGTTCTACACATATTATAAGAACTCTCGGCGGTGTATTGGTGGGTTAATATTTTGTTGAACGCATGGTCGGGGGTTCAAACCCCACTGGACATGTTTTGTTTTCAACCTACGCCGAATATTGAAACAAAACAAAAACTCTTGTCTATACATATTGAATGGACTTCGGCGGTGAAATGGTTGGAACGGTGCACTGCTTTTAGAGAGGACACGAGTTCGAATCCTCCAAAGTTTTTTTGTTCAACTGCCCAACCAACTCGCCGACAGCCAACACAATGAGGATGGCACGTGTCACTCGCGGAGACTGCCACATGGCAAAGATGATTCACCGACTATGTTGACTAGGATGATGATATGTCAGGATACCATTCGCTGTCAAGGACATGTCACAGCTAACTGTACTGCCACCTATATGCTGACTTGACTGCCACTTGTACGTTGACGAATATTGAGATGCCACGTCACTCGTACGGAAGGACACGTGTCAGCTTCTGATTGGTTCCATATGGGTGACTCAACTTCCACATGCCTCACTCGAATTTGTCCACTTGGATTCTGTACGGTACGGACTGGTTGATGACATTAGCATCTGTACAGTCAAAGGGTCAATCTCCTCTCTGAACTTTGACTGCCAATAACTTTTGCGTACGATGTCGGATTTCAATGAAACAAACACTGTCAGAATCATCTTGATAAGCTCTTCACGATGATAGTGGTTCCATTGATTTCCAAGATGATAATTTTTTTCGCTTCCTGGATGCCCCTGATCCAAGTTTGACCCAAGGTTTGACTAGCCATAACTCATGCAAACGGACTCCTTTTCACTTCGTTTGAGTTGCATTGGAATCAGGACATTGAGCTCTTTCTAATGGTGCTGATTCTGGAGAAAAATGAGGCACTTCAATTTTCACTGAAAATATCCATCGGATCAGGTCTCCCCACTGAAGACCTTTTGGACCTCCAAAAGTGGCATTTATTCTGACATTAAGTGAGGACTTGGCCTCCCCACTTGTCCTGTATCTTCTGTACATCTGAAAACCTAGCTCACAAGCACAATGAAGACTACAACAACGTTGTTGAACATAAACATTATTCTATCACTTCCATAAGCATCTACATCAATTGCCGTAGCCACTAACCAACAAAAATTGACTAGCATCAAGCTGAACAACAATGCAGAAATGAAAGAGAATAATTCAACAACATATCGATCCTTCACAACAGGAACATTTTTACCCAAGGAACCATCAATGCTTTCAATCATCATTTTCTCATGTTGTACTGCAAGTGCATCCTGCAACATCTGACCCTAGTTAGCTACTCCAAGTTCAAGTTTAGAACCACCTGTGCTGACAGACATAAGAGTTAACTCTTTAATTGCATTAATTACCCTCTTTAACTGTCCTGTGTTTGCAAAAGAATGATTAGTCTTAATCCTGTGAGAATGTACAAGATACTGAATGTCATCTTTAAACAAGTGATAATGATTCTTTTCCCTATAGAAAATTGCTTTCCTGTCATATAAATAAGGGCTACCAAGCACTATCCCATAGATCTCCAGTGGAACCACATCAAACTGTACTTCATCCACAAATTTACTAGTGATTGTGAACCTTAAGGTGCATTGTTTTGTTACTTGCAACTTATCATTTTCACAAATCCAGCCTAGTGGATAAGGTTTCTTATGCAATGTAGTTTTTCACCCCAAGTTCTTTAGAACACTTTCTGAAATTAATTCACTTGAGAACCACTATCTATGAGTGCATCGATTTTACAGTTCTTAGCAACAACCCTTAAATGAAAAATCTCATTCCTCTTCACATCTTCAGAGAAATCATTAACTTTAGAAGTAGAAGCACAACTATGAACAGAAACACTAGAAATAGGAGCTTTAACTTTTAAACCCATAGCTATTATCTTAGTCTCATCATCTGAATCTGAACCAAGATCCATAACAACATTCGTGGCTTTCTCCTTACCTTTCTATTTCTAATTCTGTCTTTGAGCCCACTTAGGCCTCAATTCTGGATGCAACTGCCAACAATGATCTTCATCATGACCCTTCTTGTCACAATGAGTGCAAGAAAGCTTATCATCCTTCTTGACTATAGTTGTCTTCTTTCCTTTCCCTGTCTCTGCATTCTTAGAATATTTCTTTACATCATTATCAAACTTGTCAATAAAAGATCCTTTACCCCTTGACTAAGTGTGTAGCTTGAACAGACACTTCATCCAAATTACAAGGGTTCAAGACCAAAATGGAATGCCTAAGGTAGGAATGAAGACCTCCTATGTACTTCAACAAAGTGTCCTGGGTGTACAAAGGAACATTCAAAATAATAGCCCTTTTCCTAAATTCATGGGTGTACTCTTGGACAGTTTGACCTTTCCCTTGCCTAAACATTTGCTAGTCCATCATTAACTGTTGCATATGTCCTAGGGGATAAAACTACTTCTTAAGAGCATTAACAAACTCTGCCCAAGTTAAACTGACTCTACCATGTTGTGAAACTTCTGCCTTAGACTTACTCTCGCACCAGGTTAAAGTTGTACCTCCTAAACGAAGAGTAGCTAATTGGATCCTATCAACATCATCTAATAGGTTCTGGACTCTACAGTAGACTTCAACTTGTTGAACCCAATCATCCAATTTTTCAGCATTAAGTTCACCACAATACTTAGGCAAGTCAAATTTTACATCCAATTTTATTTTAGGCTTATACCCACTCTTGAAAGGATTAGAAGAAATAGAATGAGGAGAAGATGGAGAAGAAGGAGAAGGAGAAGAGGGAGGAGAAGAAGAAAAGGGGTGATCTGGTTGCTTGCCACCATCTCCAAGATGTTTCCCTTTCTTGTCTTTGCAATCTTCTTGCTTTGATGAACCTTCTTCACATTCCTTTCACTCTTGTCTCTCCTAAAAAATAATATCCACCTTAGCCTTCATCTTGAGGAATGCTCTTTGAAATTCCTGTTCACTGATTTCTTCAGGAACCTCCATTCCAGAAACTGACATCTTCAGCAATGTTCTACACTTCCCAATCTCAGGATTAAAGTCTTCGAGCTTGCCTTCGCCCTTCTGAATCCTGGATCTTGTTAGCATTAAAAAAAAAACATATAACTACAATAATAGTCACCAAGAGCTCTGATACCACTTGATCTGTATATGGATCTAGACTATTTGAGCATTCAATACTGCAAATAGTCTAGATCCATATACAGATCAGTTGACACCATTTTGAGGCATTTAAATAAGAAGGTTGAATAAAGTCACAGAATTACAGGCTACCCTAAGGGCGAGTGAGGATGGTGCTATGGCTAAACACAATGAGGTGGTTGACACCATTTTGATGCATTTAAAAGCAAATTATGAATAAAAACATAGAATTACAGGCTACCCTAAGGGCTAGTGAGGATGGTGCTATGGCTAAACACAATGAGGTGGTTGACACCATTTTGAGGCATTTAAATGAGAATCTTCCAGTGCCTCTTCTATCAGAGCATTACCTACTACGTCGGGGTCATTTCCCCCTATTATCCCAATCATTTCTACTCTCAGATCCCCAATTCAAACACCGGCTAATAGCCCCGCACCAGGGCCAATCGAAGAGGAAGATGAGTATTATGCAGATCCTACCAAAAAGAAAATGATGAATAAAATCACAGAATTACAGACTACCCTAAAGGTGAGTGAGGATGGTGCTATGGCTAAACACAATGAGGTGGTTGACACCATTTTGAGGCATTTAAATGAGAAGGTTGATTCTAGATTGCCAGCTATACATTCTTTATATTCTTTATTTTTGGGTGGAATACAAAACATTAACAAAGATCGGGAAGTGGTTCTACCTCTGGTTGAGAAGTGGATCCCTTGAGCCACTGATTTAGATGTTATGTTTAAGGCTTCTAGATTTGATGTAAATAACAAGCCTCGGTCATTAAAGCCTACTCAAATCTTTGTGAAATCACTGAAGGGATTCTAGGCCCTACCTGATGATTTGAGTAGGAAAATTAGAGAACTAGTAAAGATTTTTGATAATTGGAATGACACTTTTCTCCCAGATGTAGTAGATGCACAAGGAAATAGTAAGATGCTGCAGCAGTGGCAAGATAGGGAAAAAGAGGTTATTAATGCACAAATCAAATTGATTTGTGATTACTCATACCATGACTTGTTGGTAAGCAGCATGGATACAATAATTAATACCAGCATGTTCTTAGAGTCATTTGAGAGGGAGGCCAACCAGGTTGCGGTGAAATTCACACCTTACAATACCAAGGTGACGAAGGTGGTGAATTTTAATTGGCCAACGAATGAGGAAAATCAGAATTGGGTGGACAAGTACTTAACTGAAGAAGAGTGAAACAGTGTCTATTACTAGCAACTGACAGCTTAGCAGTTATATTATAACTAATTATGGTTTTGTTTCCATGGAGGCTTTGGGCACAGGTTTTGAGGTGTAAAAAATGTTGTAGCTATTGTGTAATGAGTAGAAATCAATGAAAAGATGCTTTGGGACTTCATGGTTTTGATCATAGTTTTGAATTGGCACATAGCAGTCCAATTGACTAGTGACATGTGTAATTTTTGGCCCGATGCTTGTTGCTCCTTCATTTTCTATAAGAAGGATTTCAAGGCCAAAAATAAGGGTTGACAAGTCAAATATTTTGAAGGTCGAGTCTAGGTATAGTTGCAGAGCAGATTGTAAGAACCTTTTTGAATGTTAAGGCAATTTAGGTTTGGGGTTATCCTATAATGGGTTTTAAAGTTATGGAGATTTGATGTTTCATAAGTAGCACTAGCATTTGAACTATAATGTTATATCTCGAGCTCATGTCTCTCCTCTGTACAAACATATCATAATTTTGAATAGAATAATCAAGGATTATGACGTTCATCTCATTGCTCTGATGTGTGTGTTTTTCGTTTTGGCTTTAATTCAAAGAATTAATTAAAGTGCTTGGATGGAATCATGGATGGGTATGTTTGTAGAGGGATTTAGTAAGAAGTATTGGGCTAGGATATGAATTGACACTATTGTAATGCAATATTGTTAGGGATCATGCGTGCTAAGTATTTAAATATGTTGTTGAATCATGAATGTTTGTGAATTTGACTCCCCAATGGTATATGTCACTTATCTAAATTGTATGAATTTGTGAAACTCTGTGTCTATATGTCTTTGCTTAGGGCTTGCTACCAAATTGTAAATAAAATGACTATCATAAGTTACGAAATAATTTTGTAATCATCTCATGCTCCAAGTAGTTGATACTACTGGTGAAAGGCCAATTCATTTTAGTGGTATCCTATTATGTTGAGCTATTTGTGGGATTATCTGTGAATCGTTAATGATTGTTTATGAGTTTGGTGCAGAGATCATAAACACATTATAGGGACCACCCTTCTGCGTCTTGCAGAGCTTAAAGTGTAGGAGGTTATTATTAAAATCCTCATCAATTGGTCCAGGTCCTTTGAGCTGCCCTTGATTGGAATTGGCAATTCCATAGGTAGACTAGAAGACCAACCTGGTTTACAAGAAAAAACACCAACATGATCAATTTCATATTATATGTGTTGAATACTTTAGAATTTCAATTACATTAATTTATGGATATGTTGTATCTATAACACTACAAAACCATATGCTCTTTGCATTTACACTTGCATTTAGAAATACACATTTATATACATAGATATAGATTTATTTAATGATATGTTGCATTTATTGTTCTAGGAGAGCATCCAATAATTGCATTTATATTTACATTTAAAAATACATATATATATGTCTCTGTGTGTGTGTATATCATTTATATTTAGTGTTCAGAAACAACCCATTAGGTCTGCACATGGATAAAAATTCATAAAATTAGATCTCCCATACATGTTTTGTTGAAACCTATGCCCTATTCATGCATCCTACAATTACAAAATTATCCACAGGGCCTCTTACACAAGCTACAATAATCACAAAAAGTGTAAGAGCCACTTTATATCATGTTTAGACTACAAAACCCTAAAAAACAGGGTAACTCAGATTATGATTTGTTTGTGAGCTGTATGGACAAAATCATTACCACGAGCTCATTCTTGGAGTCTTTTGAAAGAGAAGTGAATTAGGTGGTAGTTAAGTACAAACCTTATTGTGTCAAGGTGAATGAGGTGATCAATTTTTATTGGCCAACTGATGAAGAGTACAAGGCGGTCCAATTGGCTGGTGACACGTGTGCTTTCTGACCCAATGCTTGTTTGCTCCTCCTTTTTCTATAAGAAGGATTTCAAGGCCAGAAGTATGGGTTAGCAAGTTAGATATTTTTGGTCGAGTCTAGATGAAGTTGTAGAGCAAATTGTAAAGTCTGATGGTTTTAGGGAAAATGCAATCTAGGTTTTGAGTCATTCTGTAGTAGGTTTTGAATTCATGGGGATTTGATGTTTTATGACAGTACTGGAATTTGAATTGATATGATTAATTCAAACTCATGTATCTCCATTGTACAAGCATATCTGAATTTTGAATAAAATGATCAAGGGTTGTTTCGTTCATCTCACTGTTGTGGTGTGTATGATTCTTGTTTTAGGTTTAATTCAAGAATTAATTAAAATGCTTGAATGGATTGTAGGTGGATATGTTCTATATAAGCTATTTTATTTTTTGTCTTATCTTATACCATTTTACGAGAATGGGGGTGCCAATGTATGAGAAGATCTTTGGAAACTAGGCATGAAAATTGAAGGTTAAAGAGAATGGGGGTGCCAAACTTATAGTACTCATTGCGCCTTGGTCGTTGATTTTTCATGAGTGCCCTCAACCTCGTCCTCGGCACTGGTATTAACCTTGTTTTCACTCCTCCAAACTCTTCCTTGGCGCTGATATTGACCCTTTTTTCACTCCTCCAAAATCTTCATTGCGCTGGTATTGACCTTGTTTTAACTCCAAACTCTTCCTCAGCCTTGGTATTGACATTGTTTTCCTCCTCCAAACTCTTCCTTGGCGGCATTGACTTTGTTTTCACTACTCCAAACTCTTCCTTGGTGCCGACATTGACCTTTCACTTCTCCAATTTGACAAGCTACAACCTGGTTTCCTTAGTTTTACAATATGTTAATTAAGTTCAAAATTTTGGCGCCATTTAGCTAGGTTTTAATATTCTACAATATAGTTAAGTATATATTAGCTATATTTTGCATAATAAATAATATAATTATTCAATTTATTATAATTAGATATTATATTCTTTAACAAAATTATTAAATACGTATAAAATTATTATAATTAATAATTAATAATAAGTATATTTTTATATAATACAAAATATAATTAATATAATATATATTTAATATAATAGTAATATATATTAATATGAGAGAAAGAAACTAAATTTTGATTGGTTGTTTCATGTCAACAATCCAAGGATGGCATGTGTCCTTGGGGAGTTATGCTCAAGGTAGCATGCCATTTGATTAAAGATATGATAGTTCTCCTTTAAGACCTCTTCAATCTACCCATTGCACACTTAAGGAGACAAAGATAAATATAGGGAAGAAAATATAGAGAGAGAGGGAGATAATGACAAACATACAAATCAAAAGGGAGACAAAGAGATAGAGAGGGGTAGAGAGATAAAGAGATAAGGATGAATAGATAGAGATATAGGGAGGGTGATTGATATATCTCTTCCTGTCGCTCTCTATATCTCCCACTATATATGTCACTCCCGCCTCTTCCCCCTCTATCTATTGAGCTATCTCTCCCTCTCCCCCCTTTCTCTCTCATTCACTCCATCTCTCCCTCCATCTCTCCTACTCTATATCTCTATCTCTATTTCTCTTTTTATCTCCCTCTTACTCCTCTCTATATATCTGAGAGTAATTAGGAGGTGGAGGGTGGGCTTAAGGGAGGGAGGGCAGAAGGGAGAGAGTGGGAGAGGGGTGTGAGAGTGGGAGAGGGAGAGAGGGTGGCAAAGAGGAGAGAGAGCAGAAAGAGAGTGGGAGAGATTAGAGAGGAGGGAGGAGTAAGAGGGGTGGGAGAGAGGTGAGATGGTGGGAGAGAGGGTGGGAGAGAGGAGAGAGGAGGAGGAGGAGGAAGAAAGTGGGAGAGAATGGGAGAGAGGAGGGAGGCAGGAAGAAGGTGGGAGAGAGGAGAGGATGCTAAGAGAACGGGGAGAGAGTGGGAGAGTGGGAGATAGGAGGGAGAGAGTAGGAGAGAGTGGGAGAGGGTGCGAGAGAGCAGGAGAGAGTGGGAGAGAGTGTGGGAGAGTGGGAGAGAGTGAAAGTGTGGCTACACAGGGTTTCTATACATAGTATTTGTAGGAGAATGGTATCTCTATTTTGAATTATTCTAAACCTTGTTTCTATGTAGTATTTTTTAAATTCATTTTGTTGTTATACTCTATAATTAATAGTTTATATATTGTACTCTCTCTATACATGATTTTTAGCAAGATTGGGACACTAATAGAACCTTCATTTATTTTTTTAAAAAGACTAAGAAATGTGTGAAAATTTGACAACATGAAAACCATGAAAATAAAAGTGAAAATAAAAATTTTAACAACATAGTAGAAAATGGCCAATCATGTGCCAAAAAATGAAAAGAACCATTTGTTGTTACTCTAATATTTCAACCACATACTAAATTACCAAGTGCATTTTATAAATGCACGTGTAAGGAGCAATATTCGAATCAATGGGAATGATTCTCATCAAGAAATTAGACAAGCTTTGAGATTGAAGGACATAAGCTCTTTGTAGGCTCTTTAAATGAAAAATTTAATTAGCCACTTATTAGGAACAATAAGAAAATAGATAAATGTGAAAATAGACTAAACTATTGGTCCATTTTTGTTCAATATAAGTTGTATTTAAATCATTATGTGTTGTTTTTATAACAACAAATAGATGTTTTGTGTTCAACTATTAGTCCATATGTGTTGTTTTTATAAAATAGAACACTTACAACAAAACTTTAAAGTTCCATCACTTCCCGTAACCCTAAACCCTAAACCCTTAACCCTTAACCCTTAAACCCCAAACCCTTAAACCCTCTACCCTCTCTCTCTCTCTCAAGTCTGTCCCTCCTACCCCCTCTCCCTCTCTAAGTTGTCTCTCTCTCAAGTCTCTCCCTCCTACCCCTTCTCCCTCTCTTAGGTCTTTCTCTCACTCGCTCACTCCCTCTCTTAGGTCTTTCTCTCCCTCCTACCTCCTCAACCATAAACCCTTAAACCTTCTATTCTCTACCCTAGCCCACTCTTCCCTCCCTTCCTCCTCTAACTCCTCTCTCTCTCTCTCTCTCTCTCTCTCTCTCGGGGAGAGACTTGAGAGAGAGAGAGGGAGGGAGTGGGAGAGAGATATAGGAAGGGATGGTTAAGGGTAGAGGGTAGAGGGTTTATTAATGGTTAAGGGTTGAGGATTAAGGGGAGAGAGATAAAGGGAGTGAGTGAGTGAGAGAGAGACCCAAGGGAGGGAGAGGGGGTAGGGTATTGAAGATACTTGAGAGAGAGAGAGAGGGAGGGAGTGGGAGACAGATAGAAGGAGGGAGGGTTAAGGGTATAGGATAGATGTTTTAAGGGTTTATACATTGCTACCCCAATTGTTGTATAGATAAGAACAATATTTTTTCACTATGATAACAACACTTGTTTCAGTGAGTTTCTTATTTTATTAAATGACCATTTTATTTTTTAAATGATATACTTATAGTGGAGATTTGTGATATTTTATATGAAACAAAAAAATACTTATTTCACTTCTTCATGAAATATGTCACTTCTTTATGAGTTCTAAGAGAGGGGAAGGGGAGAGAGAGAGGAATGGTTGTCACCGAATCTTGGCTCACCCAAATAGTTGATCATTGCACTAAGATGTACATATTCAATAAAAAGTAAAAATTCATAAAACTCAGACTAAAAGAGTGGAATATCCAAGTCTTTAGAAACCTTTTCAAAGAAAGGATCTCCTTGAAAGTAGAATGGCTAACATCCAAAAAAACCTCTCAAATTATTTTACTTACATCCTAATAGAAGAAGAAAGAAATATGATAATTTAATTGGATGGTGTCTATAGTTTTAAATAAATCTATTGGAGACAAAAATCAAGGATTAAATGACTTAAATAAGGTGTAAAACCAAGTTTTTTCATTTAAAATGCAATATTAGAAGGCAAAGAAAAATAATATGAAGATTGAAGATGGAAAGAGGGAAAGAGGGAGGGATTGGGAGAGAGATATTGGGTAGAGGGTTAAATGTATAGGGTAGAGGGTTTAAGGGTTTAAGGATTTAGAGTTTAAGGCTATGGAGGGGAGAGAGATAGAGGGAGTGAGTGAGTGAGAGAAAGACCTAAGAGAGGGAGAAGGTGTAGGGGGCGAGACTTGAGATAGAGTGAATGAGTGAGAGAGAGACCTTAGAGAGGGAGTGGTGCTAGAAGGGGGAGACTTGAGAGAGAGAGAGAGAGGGAGGGAGTGGGAGAGAGATGGAGGGAGGGAGGGTTAATAGTATAGGGTAGATGGTTTAAGGGTTTAAGGTTAAGGGTGGAGGGGATAGAGATAGAGGGAGTGAGTGAGTGAGAGAGAGACCTAAGAAAGGGAGAGGGGGTAGGATATTGCAGATAGTTGAGGGAGATAGAGAGAGGGAGGGAGTGGGAGAGAGAAAGACCTAAGAGAGGGCGTGAGTGAGTGAGAGAAAGCATCCAAGAGAGGGAGAGAAGGGGTAGGAGGGAGAGACTTGAGAGAGAGACTTGAGAGAGGGAGAGGGGGTAGGAGGGAGACTCTGAGAGAGAGAGAGAGAGGGTAGAGGGTTTAAGGGTTTGGGGTTTAAGTGCTAAGGGTTAATGGTTTAGGTTTAGGGTTATGGGTGTGATGGAACTTCAAAGTTTTGTTGTGAGTGTTCTATTTTTATAAAACACATATGACTCATTAGTTGGAACACAAAATCTATTTGTTGCTATAAAACAACACATAATGATTTAAAAAATACAACTTATATTGAACAAAAATGGACCAATAGTTGAACACTATAACTTCTTTGAAAATCCTTCACATTTAATGGGAAAATACATGTTATTTATTATGCTCACCTTTTTATATTTGTATTAGGACAAAATATTAATATAAAATTATCCACCTCTTGCAATCGGATGGAACTTCAAATTTTGTTCCTAATGTTTCACTCATGCCCTACCTTATGTCACTGGTCTTTGATGGTGTTGGAAAATTTCTTAGGGCTGGGGTTTTAGCTTTGTCTTCATCTTAAACCCTTGTGTTTACGTAATTCCTTGGTCGGGATCCATTTCACCGTTACCTTTTTTGAAGGGTTTTAAAAACATCTTATGCCCATCGTTCTATCTAGGCCTGGTCCTTTTGGTCTTAATATTTTATTTTCTCTGCTGGTTTTATTTTCCTAAGTCCTGGTTGGCCCTGTGCCAAACAGTTTTAAAAAAACTTATGTCGTTGTTTTCCATCCGCCTAGTAATGTCCCCTTGGCCTTTAATAAATTTTTTATTTTTCAGAAGGATGAAATTCATGCTGTCGTCAATCAAAATTCCTTCAAGATCAATGGTTGCCTGCCATCCCGTGATCGGGAATTGTAGGATGGTGATATCGCGGGTGGGTGACACATGTCCCATTTATGGATCAAATTTGGATGACTATTCATCAACTGTCCTTTGATCTGAGTTGTTCCCTGCCATCCCGTGATGGTGCTTTGGTTGATTATGAAATCATAGGCGGCCTCCATGTGGACTGTATAAGGTGGGGCCACAGGAAATTTTCCATCCGCCTAGTAATGTCCCCTTTCCCTTTAATGAATGTTTTATTTTTTAGAAGGATGAAATTCATGCTATCGTCGATCAAAATGCCTTCAAGATCAACGGTTGCCAACCATATATATAGTTTCATAATGTTTGAGAGTGGTTTCAAATCTCTTGGAGTTATAATGCAAATTCTAGTTTTTTGAAGATCTTATAATTTTCCAAACAATCAAATTTCAGTAATCAATATGTCAAACTTCAGTAATCAGGAGGTCAAATTTCAGTAATCAACAAAGTTGTATCATCTTTATCTCTCTCTATCTATCTATCTATCTCACTCATTGTTTATCTCTTATGGTCTAGACCCCTCTCTCTCACTATCTCCATCCCTTATCTGATTCTCTCTCCCTTGAGCTTAAGAATTATCTCTCTACCTGACCATCCTTCTCTCTCTCTATAATTTTCTCTCCCCCTCTCTTTCCCCTTCCCTCTCTACTTTTCTCTCCCTCCCTCCCTCCTTCCCTCTCCAATTTTCTCTATCTCCCCCTCTCTTCCTTCCACCCACCTTCACTCTCTACTTCTCTCTCTCTAGCATATCCCTCCCTCCTTCCCTCTCAATCTCTCTAACGTCCTCCTCTACTTCTCTCTCTATCACCTCTCTCTCTCTACTATCTATCTCACCTCACTCTCCCTCCCTACTTCTACCTCCCTCCTCCCTCCTCCCTCTCTACTTTTGTCTCTCTCTCTCTCTCCCTCTCTCCTCCCCTATCTCTCTCTCTCCTCTCTATCTCCCTCTCCATCTCTCTACCTACCTCTCCCTCTATAACTCCCTACCACTCTATCTCTACCTCTATCTCCCCTCTCCCTCTCTCCACCTACCATTGGCCCATGTTTTTCATTGCATCAAAAGATTGATCTATCAATGCTCGATACAAATGGTAGAGATATGGATCGTACGAGAGGTAGTTAGTCCCTTGTTACGAATCCTAAAGGGGGCACTGATCATCTACCAACAATCTCCCCCTAAGCATCACCCAAGGGGATTCAAACATGTGACCCAACACTCTGATACCATTTGTTGGCCCATGTTTTTTGTTGCATCAAAATATCAATCTATCAATGCCCAATATGAATGATAGATATGGATTCCACAAGAGGTGGTTTGTCCCTTGTCACGAATCTCGAGGGGAGTGCTAACCATCTACCAACTCCTACCTCTCCCTCCATCACTCCCTAACACTCTCTTCTCTCCCTCCCTCACTACATCTGCCTCCCTCTCTCCTTCCCTCTCTACTTCTCTCTATCTCCCCTCACTCTCTCTACATATCTCAATCCATTGCTCTTCGTCTCACCTCTCTCTCTCTACATCCCTATATTGCTTACGATCTCTCTCTCTCCCCCTACCTATCCCTCCCTCTCTACTTCTCTCTATCTCCCCCTCCCTCTCTCTCTCTCTCTCTCACACACACACACACCTACTTATCTCTCACATGTCCCCCTCCCTCCCTACCTCTCCCTCCCTCTCTCTACCTCTCTCTCTCTTTACCTACCTATCCCTCTATACATCTTTCTATCTCTCTCCCTCCCTCCCTCTCTACTTGTCTCTTTATCACATCTCTTTATCACCTCTCTCTCTCTCTCTCTCTCTCTCTCTCCCCCTCCCTCCTCTCTCTTTGTCTCTCTCCCTATCCCTCTTACCTGTCCCTCACTCCCCTCTCTCTCTCCCCTACCCTCCCTCCTCTCCCTCTCTATCTCATCTCTCCCTCCCTCCCTCCTTCCATTTCCACTTCTCTCTATCTCCCCCTCCCTCTCTCTACCTACCTCTCTCTCTCACCTCTCTCTCTCCATTTGTGCATCTCCCTCCATCTCTCCTTTCCTCTCTACTTCTCTCTATCTCCCCTCTCCATCTCTCTATCTACCTCTCCCTCTAAAGCTCCCTACCACTCTCTCTCTACCTACCTCTCTACCTCTATCTCCCCTTTCCCTCCATAACTCCCTACCACACACACTCTCTCTCACCTCTCCCTACCTCTCCCTCCCTCCTTCCCTCTCTACTTCTTTCTATCTCTCCCTCCCTCTTTCTACCTACCTCTCTCTCTCCATCCCTACCTCACCCTCCATCTCTCCTTTTCGCTCTACTTATATCTACTTACCTATCCCTCTATACCTCTTTCTCTCTCCCTCCCTCCCCTCTCTCAATCTCTCCACCTTCCTCCTCCCCTCTCTACTTCTCTCTCTATATATATCTCTACCTCTCCCTCCCTCCCCTCTCTCTCACCTCTCTCTCCCTCCATCCCTCTCCCTCCCTCTCTACTTATCTCTTTCTCACCTATACCTCTTTTCCTCTCCCACCCTCCATCCTTTGTCTTTGTCTATGTTCTCACTCTCTCTTTGATGTGCCCCAAGATGTGACACAAAAATGGGAGGAAGGTGGAGAGATTGAAAGAGAGAGGGGGGGAGAGGGAGAGGGAGAGGGAGAGGGAGAGGGAGAGGGAGAGAGAGAGAGAGATGGATATAGTGAGAGATAGGTCTAGAGCATAGGAGATAAACAATGAGTGAGATAGAGAGAGAGAGAGAGAGAGAAAGATGATACAACTTGTTGATTACTAAACTTCACCTCCTGAGTACTAAAATTTGACTAAGTTTGAAAAATTATAAGATCTTTCAAAAACTATAATTTTCATTATTATTCCAAGAGATCTAAAACCACTCTCAAACATCTTGAAACTATATACATGAAAGATAACTTAAATTATAAGAAAGTAAATGTCCATATGTAAATTTCAACTTATAATTAAATTTTTATTTCATGTGCATAGTTTCATTGACAGAGAAAGGCAAAGAGAAAGAAAAAGAAAAAAAGAAAGGGAAAGAAAACGCAATCAAAAAATTCATCATTCACATTTGGTGAGTGCCAAATTTGGCACTCTCCATATTTGGTGCTCACCAAACAAGATTGGTATGACCAAGCCTTAGGCTTAGTCATCCGAGCCATTTGGCACTCACCAAATATTTAATTCAGGTAAAAAAAAAGTGGCATGTTAATTGTGTCACAACTTTGTGCACTTACTCTCAACTAATGTTTCCTCTACTTATTTTTGCTTCTTCTTTGCATGCATGGTAACCAGCTGTGTTTCCATGCTATTGATGATATCTTCCTTTATTTCCTTCAAAATGTTGTTGAGCTCCATTCTAAAAAATACTTACATCTATCTTGGTTGACATTGATCACAAGCTAACATGTCCTTTTCATGGTGAAGCATGAGTAATTTTTATAGATTTGATAGACACCATCCTATGCAAAATAAGAGATATCCCCTCCTCCAATTAAATCTAGAGAATCTAGGAATTTTTCATTAACACTCTTTAGGAATATAATTTTGAAGGAGTCTGGAGATAGCCTCTTATGTAGAGATTTCTACATGTGAAACATGGACCTTTCCACATAATCTTGAAGATGTCACCTCCTCTAATATCTCCCCCTCTACAATAGTCCTCATAGATCTTAAGGAAATTGTATTTCATGGTCCACCAATTATTCAATGCATCTCTTCCTAATCGCTAAAATCACCTTAGGGAATAATCCTTAAATGCGGTAAAAAATGATTTCAATTGTTGTGCATCAATGGTATAGTCATAACTTCTATAGAGGATTTAAAACTTGGACAAGAACATATTAGGATCTTTTGTGATGAGTCCATGACATTTAGTAAGGGTAGGAGGAATATTCTCCATGACAACATGTCCTGCTTAGTCAAAGATGGGGAATTGGAAAGTCATGGTTTCAAGTGGCTCTTATGCTATTGCATCTTCAATTGTAATGTGGAAATTTTGAGTATGGGCTAAGGGAGTATCTTGAGGATGGGGTTTGTTGGACCCTTGGCTTGAGGGGGTTGTGCTTTGAGAATTAGGGGTTCATGTGCTTTTCCTTCCTTAGTTCCTTCCACTAGTGTAAATATAGCATCTTGAGAGATGTTAGTTGGAAGAAATCTCCCTAGGGGATCTTTCCTCTACTACATGTAATGATTGGGAGCCAATTTCTACATCCCTCCACAATGTTAGTAGATAATTTGGTACTTGATATGATATCTAATAGTCCTGGATGCTTGCAATGTAATTTGTAAGCTACGAAAGTAGGAAAAGTATTTAAAGACCCATAAATTCTAAAGCTTGGAACCATCATCAAAAACAAAACCAAAAATGTATGCTACCTTCATTGACTAATAAATCTAATGTAGTTAAAACATGCACTCAACTCAATGGATCAAGACATCCACTATCAAGGAACTCACTAGTTATGAGGGTTATATTTATAATGTTAGACTAACGATGTATCTTCTTGCATGGTGTCAGTATTGTGTGTATGGCTCAAGGATTTCTAGGATTTTTCCTACGTGGTTGAGTAAAGAAAATAAGCTTCCAATTTGAAAAGGAATTTACGCCAAAAACTCAAAAAACAATTATAATAGTTGCTATGGGTTAATTCTAATGATTCAAATCCTATTGATAACAATAATTAGCAGTTGCTATGGTTAACAATTACCTTTACTATCAACTAATCAATGATATGAACTTATAGATGCTAGATTTAATAACTACTAATGCTAATAACAAAGTCACAATGTCACCTCAAGTGGGCCCTTACGTGGGTTGTTGTACTTTGTTACTTTATAGAAATATCAATCAATTATTCTTATCATTCATTCATTCACATCCACATCAACATCAATTGATAAATAATTTCTTTAGATTATTATGCAAAGAATGGTACAAGTGATAGGAAAAATCATCATTCTTCCAAATTACAAAAAAAATCAAAATATATAGACTAATTATAATATTCCTTGACTAGCTGAACTCCTAATAACCTAGATTAGGGCTATCAACTCATTCCTAGAACATAGGAAGATAAGTATATTATTCTAGAAAAAAACATTAATAGAAAACTTTTCCAGAATTAAATCTTCAAGAAATAGAATCCTAATTTAAAATTTTTTTAATTTGATTGGAGAAAAAAAATTATTGGCATGTATAGATAAATGGCATAGCACATGCAACAAAAAATTGTTACAATTTTTGCTATTATTTGTTGTTGTGGAGTTCCTTCCCATTTTTCATGGCATAAATTATTGTTGTTGATTAATTGTCAATAACTTAAATTACTACTGCATGTTTTGGCTCCATCGATTGCAAGAATCCTATTTCCTTGGTTGTAAGCACTTGATTTCAAAAATATACATGCTCACTCCTATGGCTATGTGTTGTCTTATATCCTTGTTGCATGAGAGGTTAGTTTCCTCCAAAACACTTCTATGCTAAGATCACCACAATCATCATAATATACTACCATAGTTTGAAAATAACTATCCAAGCACACAATCTTTTATCAATTTTAGTGCTTTATGCTTCAAGTATTAATCATAGAGTCTAGGAATGTTTGAGGAAATGTTCCATGAAATAGGAAATAAACACAATTAATAAGAATAATTTTTGGACCCATCACATACATTGTCAAAGTATGTGACTTTTTGTCAATAAGTTAGTGTTTCAATCACTATATGCTCTCACCTAACCCACATTGGGATCTTGATGATAAAAAAGTGAAAGGGTTTATGCATCTCATCATACACTTCTAAAATTATCAATTTCAATAAATCACAACTTGGTATTAGAGCTAGGTTATGTTGCGAACCTATTCAACAATAATAGAAAATTTAAAATCTATCAGAACCTTTGTTTTGACTAGATTTTGAATCTTGGCATTTGATTTGGGAAAAAGGATTTATAGAACAAGGAAGAAACTTGAACAGTTGCCTTAGTTGAAAAACATTATACTTAGCAATTTGGAGGAAGTGGAATTTTTTTTGTCCATGGTAGAAAATTAGATTTTGAGATTATATAATGTGAAATGAATCCATCAATGAATTATTTGGTTTCTAGCCAAGCTTATGAGACACTTGGACCTAGATGTGAGACTTGTAGTTATCACTTGCATCAATGAAATTACAAGAATAACAACTCCTAAAGTTTCACACAACAAAAATATCATTAGAGACACAATTCAATTGGTTGTGGAAAGTTTCCAAGGTTTGGATGATTAACAAAAGTTGTTTTGCGAAGAGGGCAATGCTTAGAAACTAATGCAAAAATTGGATCATGTGTTGTGATGTTAGATCTTGAATGTGATGATCTTATTATTAAAATGTTTCAATGTTTCTTTGCTACTATTAGTAAGAATTATGTACAAAATATTGAAACCTCAAATTCCTTATTCACTCATATCAATTTTATTGGATATTGTGAGAAAAGATTGTTAGAAAGTCTCACTAGCTATGCATGAAATAGCTAAAAATGTTTTCAATCAGCGTGAAGAAAAGTTGAAGCCATACTTAACAATAGAAATGGAAAATGAACATGAAAATAGATCCCTAATTGCAAGTAATATTGATGATGGTAAAAATAAACTTAGAAGACAAAATGGTTGCTTTTCATAAAAGAATACTTAAATCCAAACCACATATGAGAAGTGGAAGTATTTTTAGAGAAAGAAATATAAAAGACAAAAAAGAAGACCATGGAACCAGAAAAAGTGATGGATAGACTTGAACCACAACTTCTAGATAAGGAATATGTGGAACATGAGCCAAAGGAATAAGATAAGTCAATGTTAGAAATACCAATTGTTATGGAATGTGAGCAAGAAAGAAAAATGGAGTATATCTTGGAAAAATCCACCATACAGATGAAAGATATGGAATATGAAGAAGAAAATATTTTATTGACTATTGAGACTATAGATCAGCAAGAAGTTTATCTTCATGAATTCAAGGATAAAGCATCTCTTGTTGTATGCACAAGTGAAAAAGATGCCCCTTAGTAGGACACTACCATCAAGGATAATTTGTAGGATAGTTATCAAAAATGAAGCGAGAAGAATCTCTTAGAAGCATCAACAAAGAATGTTAAACACATAAATCAGTCCAATGATGTTAGTTTAAATATGAGAGGGAGGTTTTGATGAAAGAAATTTATTAGATTGATTTTTAGTCAGATTCTATTGAAACACATGTTCTAGAATAGAATGCTGATTTTGGTATTGATTCTAGTACAAGTTTGATACCATTGCATGATTTTGGTTATCTTGAGGGATAATATTTGGTAATACAAGATAAAGAAGTGCAAATCTTAACAAAACTAGATAGCATGAAAATTCTCATTAAATATCTAAACTCTAAGTTTGATGAAGGCACAAATTGAGGAAGAGAAGAAAAACATAACAAATGAAGTTAATGTTGCCAAAACTAAGCATACAGTCACTCTTATAAATTGAAAGTGGTGAAGAATATTTTGAAAAAATGAAATCAAAATATTTGTATTTGATTAAAGATAGAGATATGGTCATCAAATTTGTAGAAGAGGCCACAATTTCATTTGAGGGAATGAAGTAAAGGGTTGATGAACTCACTTTGAAGCCTAGGTCATCCCATTTAGCATAGTGGGAATTTAGTGAACTTAATTTACATGAGCAACAATTTCTAAGGAAGCTAGAAGATATAGATATAGATTTGGACACAATTAAGAAAAAATTGTAGGGAAGTGTAGATCAAAAAACAAATCAACTTGGGGGAGAATAAACTAGATAGGAATAAAAATTATGGCTTCAAAGGACAATTACACAAATTTGGTTAGCATGAAGAATGCTCTAACTAGGAAAACAAAATTAATTTTCAATCTTTTTAAATAATCACTTTTTGAGATGGATGCACAAAGATATCTTTTGGTTCAAATTATTCAAATTGTGGTACATATCAAAAGTGGTGCAATATAAGCCAACCATGTTAGAAGAAGGATAGAGGATTGAGAATTGAAAATTTTCAAAATTCAATTGGGGTCTTGGTATTTGCAAAATGGTTTAGTCATGAGGAGTTGATGGGCTAAATTAGCATTTCTTGAGAAAAAGCAATCTTTGGGAAGGGTGGACTATCATATCCCCTTTTTTATTTAAGGAATAATTTAATAACTTAATTCAAGTTTCCCTAGAGTAACTTTAATTTTATAAAATAATTTATATTTTATTATTAAATTATAAAATACCTAAAATTGATTTTGTAAAACGATTTTAAAAGGGAATCTAATATGTTTTCAAAAGTGTCACTAGGATAAGGGGGCGAATTGAAATATTATATTTAAAAAGAAAAATAATTTCTAGAGACTTCTTAGAGGCTAAAAATAGCAAATAGGTGATTATAAAAGGAGCTAGGATTGAGTAAAATCATTCATTACTTGTTTCCAAAAACCCTTTTGCTTGAATATTGAGCATATAGTGTTTATCTTTTGGCCTAAGGATGAAAAACCTCTTATTAATGAAGTCAAAGGATGAAAACCCTCTTGGTTTGTGGGTTAGTTAAAGGGACGAAAACCCTCTTGTCTAAGAGTGTTGATCCCCTCCTAGGATTGCAATTGAATTTTTTGGAGTTGGATTGAAGATAAAAAAAAAATCTATGTTTTAGATTGTGATTTTTTAATTTTTGTTTTTTATTGTTGGGTATTTTTCCAATTATTAGTTTGATATAAAGATTCAATATTATTGGTTATTCTAGAATATATCATTTTTTGTTTTTATACAAACATTACAATTGGCCATACCCTACTAGGCCATACCAAATGTATATGAAAATTTTCTTATATTACTTTATTTACTAGTCATACCTTTTTCATAAGATTGTGTTATTTCAAATAATAGAGAAATAATTTTTGTATCATATTATATGTTGTAGCATTTAAGACTAAGGTAAATGGAGGAAAAAGGTCTTAATACATATTATAGTGTTTGTTATACACATGCTAGTATTTGTAATTGGTTTTAATAGTCTTCATTTTCTATACAAAGGGGAGACCATTTTGTGTTGTGTAGGTCCCATTTCTCATGTTGGCCTCCTACAAGAAAAGAAGTGCCTACATTACTTGAACAGTTCTGTAATTTTTATTTTGCTATTACTTTTATTTTCTACAACCATATTTGTTATATTATATTGGGATGCTAGCAGGGAATTTTTTCCTAGCCACATCCATCCAAGGTATAATTTTGTCTTATACTAGAGTAGTTGGGTATCAAACCAAGAATATGGTAAACTATTAATAAGATTTTTCTATTCTATCATAAATTATAATTGTATCCTTGAAGCTAATATTAAATATTATTTTAAATTACAGTTTTCTCATAAATAGAACCATAAAAAGTAGGGTAATATCATATCTTAACAAATATATTTATGTTGTTTGAAAGACATTACTAAGATATTTCTATAGTAATAGTGAGGAGAGTGTCTCTCATCTCTTCTTCCAATGTTCCTTCTCTCGTGAGCTATGAAACTTATGGTGGGGTGTGTGGAACCAGGCTTGCTAGCATGTCTCTTCTTTAACTGAGTTCTTCACCCAGTGGGGAAAGGCCCGTGTTAATTCTTCAGGTTGCTTGGGCTCTTGGGCCGACCTTTATTATCTAGCATATCTGGTTGGAAAGGAATCGCAAGATTTTTGAAGATGTGAAGTTGGTTTTCCAACATTTGTGGTGAAAATTCTTCATTCCTTGGGAGAAACTATTTCAGCTAAGTGTGACTTGGCTAAGGGTGTGGATCCATGTGAGGTTTCCTGTTGCACTCGTCTCAACCTTCCTTGTCAGAGTGGTGTTGTGCAGGGTGTTGGTCAGATCATGAGAAATAGATGTTGACATCCTCTTTGGAAGATAAATAAGGAGGGGAGTTGGTGTCCTCCTCCTCAGGGTGTGTTGAAAATCAACATAGATGGTTCTTCTTGCGGAAATCCTTGTCATGCTAGTATTGGGGGTGTTGGACAGAATAGGTTTGGGACTGTTAAGTTTATCTTTTATGTTTATAAGGGTCTACATACTAACAATGTGATGGAGGCTCTTGCCATTTTATATGTTTTGGAGTGTCGTTGCGCTCTTGGGGGGAGATAGATCATTTTTTAATCTGATTATCAAGTGGTGGTGACTTTGCTAAAGCGACAGTAATTAGAAGATGTCAGTTGGCATTTGGTTGTAATTATAAAACAGATTCTTAATTTTTGTGCTTCTTTGGAATTTTTTACTTTCTGTAACATTCCTCGAGAATGGAATGGGGTTGCAGATTGTTTGTTGGCCAAATGGGCTTCTGATCATTTGAAGAATTGGGACATTGTGGATATGGGTCAATTACCCTTGGATTTGTCTCAAAAGTTGGACCACTTAGTGGAGATTGATAGGGGTGTGTAATGCCCTTTCTTTGTACTACTTTATTTTGGTTTGAATAAATTTTTACCCCTCTTTTAGTTAGATATTTCTATAGTATTAGTTAGAGGAGTTTGCAATATTGTTTCAAGTATTCAAGTAGCTAGTACATTTGATGAATAAAGGGGATTTTTGCAAGAATGTTGGATAGATATGACAAGCTTTGAAGTTAATAATAGTTGCTACACCTTCATAGTCCTTGCTTCAGATATCAAGTAATTATTTTGAATTTTCATTTTACATTCTAATTGTGGACACCTAAAAAATACTCATTGTTCTAACATCTTCCATCACATATAGAACACATCCAAGAGAATCTCAACTCTCTATTCTGCACATGGATGTGTTTTCTTACTTCCAAAACTTTACAACACATGTTCTATAAAAAAGAATCCTATAGAATGCATAAATAATATATGAGACACAAGTAATCAATGACAACTAACCCTATACACTCAAGACCATATTCAACACCTCCAAATTACTATTGTTCACATCCCATAGTATAAGAGCACTCATTCTTTAATGTCACACGTATTAATTAAATCAAACAATCTGATAAAGGGTGTTGGTGTGAATAATATGTTCTACCTAACTAGTTCTCCTAGTAGGTCCTATTCACATGTTAAGATTACTTAGTGAGTTAGGAATCTTTCTAGAAGTCTTAGTTGTCATGTTATCTAATCTTATCTCCTAGGAGTCACATGAAATAGGATTAAGACACTTGTCATCATCTTAGTTTGTCCTATCTTTCAACCTTTCCCTATATAAGAAAGGTTTCATACATACATTGTATGGCATATTGGTCACATTTGATTTAATATTATTTTACATCCATTGTTGCAAATTTATCCTCTTTCTTTTCTCTCTTGTTATTTTTTGGTTTTGCATGTGATCCTAAGAGTTTGATTTCTTGAGTGAATCTAACAAAGAGGAAATAACATGCAACCCATACTACATGATTACGTGAGAACTTAGCCTATAATTCTTACTTTCCACTTAGAAATAACTTGCTAATCTACATGAGTTAAAAGGATACTATAATTATACCATACAATATTTAAGAAATGTTACCATGAAGGTGGGAGACATGAACTAATGTGAATTAGGATGTGTTAAGATAGTAATGTGATATAATAGAGAGAACAAGATGATTCGGAATAGAATATGCAACTCAATGTGAGTTGTCATCAAATAGGAAATGTATATCCTCAAGTTTATCATTAAGATCCAGAATGTGGGATTCTAAAAAAAGATAAGAAATATCCCTATGATCAAGAAGCCAAGTGTGAATATTATGAAGAGAATCTATAGTAGCAAGTAGAAAAGTCAAGATCTTTGTTGATGTTGTGGGTGAAGGTGCTAGAAAAGCTACTAGTGCTAGAGTTGTAGGAGGAGGAGAAGCAACATGAGAGATCTCTTTGCCATTACATTGTTCAAGAATTTCCTAATAAGTAAGCTTCTCTTTAGTATCATTGTCATATGGAGGATGCTCATAATCATTAAGGGTGAGA
>VDFB02327145.1:0-13713 GCA_007258455.2 Sequoia sempervirens
TCATTCTATCAGCTCCCCTTAATCCACCCTCTTGCATCCCCTTAATCCAGCCTCTTACATCACTTCAACTCATTCTATCAACTCCCCTTAATCCACCATCTTGCATTCCTTCAACTCATTCTCTCAACTCCCCTTAACCCACCCTCTTGCATTCCCTTAATTCGTCCTCTTAAAGGACCCTTAAGTCATATCCTCTTACATCTCCTTAATCCTCTTAGGACCCATTAAGCCATATCCTAGGGTTCATGAGATGCATCCTCTTAACTCCCCTTAAGGAATTCTCTTAAGACCCCCCCTTAAGCTATATATCCTCTTAGGTCCCCTTAATCCATCCTATGGCTAACATCATTTGAATTTGTATGGAATTTACTATATGCAAGTTCTTTTCTTGCATGAATTTTTTACTTAAATGACTCGTAAAAATTGTAGTTACTTACATTAATTATTTTTGCAAGTTCTCATCAAGTCGGTCTACAATGTGATTGTTGAACTGAAAAACTATTTTATCTGGAGACTATGTAAATATCAATTTTTGGTATTCACCTAAAAGTTGATAAGCTTTAATTGTATCTACATGCACATATATGTTTGATCATGTTATATAGTTGTACATTAAACATCTTGATGTACATTATATATGTTTGTTCAATGTCACTTTTTAAATATCTTATTCAAATTTTATAGATTATACATATTTCATGTGTCTTCTATTTACCACATTTTATATAATTATTCAATTGTATAGATTATACATTAAATATACATACAAGGAGATGGTTTTTTGTTTATTGATTCAAATATTTGCTATGTAATTGGAAAATAGTTAGAATTACTTGCCCTTAATTTATTATGAATATGATTTAAGAAACTATTTAAGGAATGTTTTAATTTGTCACCTAACCATGTGATAAGTTATATATATATGAAATTTGATTCTAGATAAGAATTATTATATAGTGCATGTATTACTTGAAAATTTGATAAAATATAAATATATAGATATGTATATAAATGCATATAATTATGAAAATGAACATAACATGATCCCATAATTGACTACATATATAATCATCATATTAAAGTCAACTGATATAAATAAACACACATATATGATAATAACATGTTCAAAATAAAACTAGAGATCTAGATAGTCCATAAAATTTATATGTCAAGTCCAACACATATATTGAAATAAAACTAGAGATCTGTAGTCCATAAAATATAAAACCATCTAACTCTCAGGCTGATCGGTCAAATCAAGTCTCCTCTTTGTTCCATGTTGACTAGATGTACTTGCATCATGCTGTAAAAGAGTTCAAGAAACTCGAAATTAGATTTAAATTTATTTAGAAATTTTGATATAATTAAACATATTTAAAATTGAAAATATAAACTTTAGATAAAAAAAAAACTAATTAAATATCGACTAAATATAGTAAAAATGATTTCTAGTATGCATAAATTACCATATGGTCATGTGAATCAACTGGCACATTTTCTTCAACAGGTAACATAACTGTCAATTGAGAAGATGCAAATGCCTAATCCAGTCATCCCATATATTCCATATATAAAACAATATGGTATTGAATTATATATATATATATATATATATATATATATATATATATATATATATATATATATATATATATATAAGGTATATATATATATATATATATATATATATATATATATATATATATATAATGTTCGTAAAAATTGTATAGGAGATTTAAAGTAAAGTTTACAACCTCGAATGATATGACCTCATGATCACGCACCTGAGATTGCCCATGAATAGATGTCAATGATGTCTCAGGTGCACAGCCCGCCATGGTTATCTCATCAAATCCCTACATATAGATGTACAACAGTTCATATAGATCATTCACACATGTGTATGTAAATGAAAAAATTAAATTAGATCTATGATGTGTATTTAATTTAAACTTAACAAACTTTTGAAAGCACGCACCTGAGCTGATGATGTCTCAGGAGCGCTCACCACTGTAACTTGTGGCTGGTCAATACTAGGAATAGTATGACCTCCCTGCATCTAGATATAATATATCAATTCACACGTGTACAAATTCAAATTAAATTATATATATATATGTATATCCACACAAATTATTTAATATATTTTAGTTCAAGTACCTGTCGAAAAGGTGAGCCCAAATCTACAGCACTCGACATATACACACGATGATGATATTGAGTTTCGGGCATCATGTCATCATGCGTCTGTACACCAAACACAAAATTATTGAATTAATATTATATTATATATATAGTTTGATGTTATTATTTACATGAATTTTTTACATTTCAAACTTGAATTAAATTTAAGTTCAAAAGATGAACATACCTGTGTGGGCCGATCCTCAGAATATAGTAAATTTAGGTATGATCCCGCCCTAGATGCATGTGCCTCACCTAAAGTGGATGTCTAAGTATCCCTATAGCCCGAGCCTCCATGCTCTGTATTGGCCACTTTAGTGGCCGCATGTGTAGTCTGCTAAGTTAGATGTCCTGAAAGTGAACTCAATGCTCCTAGTGTAGATAACATGGTTTGTTGTTGAAATGCAGCGGGAATACCAGGAGAAGGAGGAAAAAGAGGAGCAACTGGAGCACGTTGCTGAGGATTGACACGTGCTCCTAGTCTATGTTGGGGCATGCCACGCCCAGCTCCCTGAAATGACCTCATATCAAAATAGTTGGGTTTTTTACCCAACTCAAACTCAACCCATAACTTTCTCAAAAAATATAAGGGCACCTCACTATTTCCATGTGGTGGAGTATCAAACACCATCCACCATCTCTCCCAAAAATGTGCAGCTATATGTGGGTGCCTACACCATAAAATTGAAATTCTTTTTTTTGTGGGTGGTATTGGTTCGTTTGTTTGGGGGTTCACAAAATATTGGCACATAGCTTGTTTAGTGATTTTTAGGTCATTGATTTCTTTATATGACAGTCCATCTGCATAGAATTGTCTCCTCTCTTCTCTCCATTGATGGAACCTATCTAGGTCCGCATCGATAGATCGAACAAAATCGACAATAGTTTGCATCGTAGATGCAAACCGTGCGAGATGTGGAGGGATTCTAGTCTCATTTTTTATGAGATCTATGTTTCCTTGAATGACAACTAAGTTGGCTCGAATATTCTCTCTTAGTTGATTTTGGTCAAATGGAGGAGGGGGTGGGGGGTTAGGTGGTGGAGAATGCGGAGGTGTGTTAGGCATATCCTCATGTGGTGGGGTGGGATGTGCACTAGGATCTATAGGGATTTCTGGATTAGGCATGAAATCCTCTAAAGTGAAAAGTGGATCCATCTGAGAAATGATATGGCAACTGCATGTTAAACAATTAAAAAATATATATCAACAAACTAATTAAATAATGCACACAATTTGAAAGTTATTTAAAAATCACATTGAACATGCACAAATTCAAAATATATTTCATTTGAAGACCATTCAATTTATAACATTAAAAAATCATAGCATTAAAAATTCATATTATAAATGAGAGTTGAATAGAAACCGATAGTCACTTAAGAACTATAAATGAGAGTTGAATAAAAACAGAAGGTTAGTAGAACAAGTGATGAAAAATATTGAAAATCATTGAAGACCTCTCTTGCACATTCTAGGAGACAACATAAATGGTAACCTCAACTACTAAGATGATCAAATAATTTTCAGATTCACTGCATGAGTCAGTATCCAAGAATTATATTGAAAGAATGATGAAAATAAAAAAAGATATTCAAAAATTCCAAGAATCTTGAGGTGGTTGATTTTGATGAACTACAAGGGAACTTAGAAGAATCTACATTTTCTTAGAGGATTAAGTTTAAGTATCAAAAGGGCCGGGCTAGTATGAATGATTTAAATGAATTTATTAATATCTTTTCAAATAACTTTATAGACTCAAAGTATTTTAGGTACTAGTTAAATTACTTTGCGCATTCTTTATTCTTTTAAATAAATGTAATAAATCAACATAGATGTTGATAAATATTGAGATGGTGTGGGATTTCCCACTCATCTTGTAGTTCTCAGTTGGCTTTCAATTAATTTTCAATTAGTTTTCCAATTAGAGCAAGTCACCTAGGGTTAAGTTTCAACTAAACTCTTTCAGATCCTTAAATTTTGGGACACCTAGTTCCTATACATACATCTCTTTTTAAAAATTGTGTAAGGGTTAGAAATAATTTTTATCATAGAAAGCATCTACATTATCTACGTCGAACTCTACTAAATAGTGTATTTTGATATTTTTGGATGAATCAAAGGATCATGCTTGTTGTCTTGCAAAGGATTATCTTATCTTGGTAATAAATAAAGGATTGTAATAAATGTAAATAAATGTACATTGAATAAATTGGTGAGATTTGTATTATTGAATTCTTCATAGGGTTATGTCTCACAAATGCACATGAATATGGTGGTATAACCAAATCTAGTGAATGTAGTGAGAATTATTGTTGTCAATTTTATTCAATTTTTATCTTCTCATCCCTATTGCTCTTATGATTTTTCTGTAAATTTATTGATAATAAACAAAACACTAGTTCCCATATGTACCCTACGTATTCATTGGTTTTCACTTAAATTTACTTAGATACCTAAGAATAATGTTCATCTACACTAACTTAATTACCTAGAAATAAGACTATGATTTAAATCATATAATTTAACTAAGAGTTAAGGTAGCCACAAACCAACTACTTATAACCTTATGCACACTATGGGGTTAAGGGTAGCAAAAATCACAAGAATCGATGAAGAGGCATAGAGGTAGACGAAATCTCAAGAAATTAAACATAGTAAAAATATTGAACAGGGAACAAAAAGTTTGGAGAACTTCTTGACAAGATACTTGGGTAAGGAAAAACTTGAAAACTGAAATATATAAAAGAACTTAGAGGAAACCTAAGAAAATGTGCAAATGGGGAATAATGGAGGAATAGTGTGTTAGCAAAGGAAAGTATAAAAAATCACCATAGGCTAAAAATAGGGTCAATCATACTCATACATATGAGTTTATTTGATTTGGCAATTTAGGCATATGATGAAGACATGAGGGGAGGCAAAGCATGACTTGAATTTCACAAGTTAACCAAGAGACCCATTTTAGTAAATCTATGATCTCATAGAAATGATGGGTACTTGAGGGAACCAAAGATATTAAAGGGGAAAATACTAGGCTATTAAAAATTGCAGCTCTAATTTGAAAAAAAATAGGTTGAGTGGTTTTATCTTAGCTTGACTTATCATCCTAGTGTAAATAAAAATATTGATGTGATGAATAGGAATTTTGGGCTATTTACTAATATTTATAGTTGGTGACAAACCAAATTAGTCAGACTTAGTATATGCACATGGTAAATTTTCTTACAACAATTTAGTAAGTTAGAGCATAGTAAGACATTGTTTCAAGTTCTATATGAATGTAGCCTTGAATATTTTGCAAAGTTTAGTGAAGTGGTTGAAATACATACAAAGAGTGTATCTAGGTAGAATACTTGGCCAAGCATATTATATATGTGTATAAGTAGGTAGAGAGTATGAATGAAGAGGAACTATAAATGCAAGGAGTGTGTAGACTTAGGAAGAAGGAAAAGGGAATTTAAGGAAGGTTTCTAGTTTTAGCTCACCTAAGGGGAGAGAGGTTTCTAAGATAAAACTTAGAAAGATCTTCCCAATAAGATAAAAATTTATATATATTATAAAATTCAAGGGTTAGAGTATAAATATAACATTTACTAGCACTTCATTTGTTAGCACTTTATCACATAATCATGTGGGCTTTCAAAGTCATTAGCTATACATTTTTTAATAAAATATTAAATATACTAAATTATTTGTTTCTTGTATATCAATGATAATCTTTAAATAATAGTTTAATGATAAGCATACATGTATGGTATACCTTCAACATTGAGACACACAAGTGGTAGTACTTGGTTGGTAAGTTTTACTTTTTTTTTATCAGTACTTATATATAAATAAAGATATGTAGATTTTGGTTAGATAACCTTATTCCTATTTTTGGTTGATGACATCAATTGTATTGAATCCACCTAATCATTGTGTATGAAAGGTGATGCTTATCATTGTAACTATTTTATATTTTATGAACCTCTTACATAGGTATAAGCTAGTATTGTAAATATTAGTTTAATTTTTTAATTTTATCTTTAATGTATTTTGGTTGTATAATGTATGGTGATAGTTTATCCTCTTCCCCAAGGTATTATTTAACTCCTACAAATTTCCCCATGTATAAAATCTAAAATGTAATTCTATCAGTGCATAAAGAGAAGATGTAGTAAGGTTGATCTATCAAAAAATTATCTATGCTAGTATGTCTTCACTTATTAGAGGAAATCAAGTGATACAAGTTGGATTGTTTAAGGGGAAGAACATACTTTATAAATTACATAAGGAATAATGCTTGAACAAGGATTTATCTATTTAATCAAATATATTCACCTCAACCTTAATTATATTTCCCATTAGAGTAGGCACTAGTCTTGAAATATAAATTCGTGAGACACGGGTTTTCAAATAAGAACCTAACTGCCACTAAGTGAGGAATCAATTGATCAATGAACAATAAATTTAAATAAACTTAAAAAATAAACCTTTGGTTATAGTTCAATTCACTTGCATTTACAAATCATCATCTATCAAGTTTCCTTAAAAAAGTAATTTGAATTTTCCATTGAAATGTTTGTGCTACAAGTTATCTTTGATACACTAGTTTAGAGAATTCTAGACTTGTCTATTTTAGGTTTACGTTTTAGGGTAAATGGGGTTTTAGGTTTACGTTTTAGGGTTTAGGACCAACGATTAACCTGTGTAAATTAGTTTTTAGAGACCTATGTAAATTTTGTAACCTATGGTTTTGATTTCTAAGTTAAATGTGTCCAATTTAGGTTTAGATTTTATGATTTTCAATTTATAATTTAACGTTATTTATTTTGTTGACGTTTTTTATTTTCGAAATGCAATTTAAAACTATAAAAAATTGAACTAAAACACATTAAAGAAACAAAACTTAAATAATAATTGAAAAACAGAAAAACAAGATACAAAGCAAAAAATGGCAGAATTCAACCAACCTGGAGGTCACAGAGGTCAGGTGTGTTGACGGGAGGAGGTGGCAATCGAAATTTCCCCCAAGCAGAAGCTTACAAACGCATACATGGTCTGGATTGTCCTCTCTGCCGCGGCTAAAAACAGTGGATAAAATGAAAAGCCAGCAGTTTATTTAAGAAATTAAATACCTTTCTGAAATGCGTACGCATTTTAGGTTTGTGTACCCATGGCTGAGTGCGTACGTGTTCGGCTTTCGGTCCGGGTACCCGTTCTGTAATGCATACACATTTTTTAAAGACGCGTACGCATTTCTTGCTAAGTTTTTTTTGTTGCCCGAAATTTCCCCTCTTCGTGTACTCAACTTCTTGCTTTTACCCTGGATTTATATAGAACTACGAAGAGGATGGAGGTGGAAAACCAACTAATAGGAAGTAACCACCAATATTAAATAAAGTGATTAAAATAGTAAATGCTCCACCATTTTAGGATGGTGACACCTCATCACCTTATCTCCTAGTTATTAAATAATAAAATCACTTTATTATCCTAAGAAAGATTAATAAAAGTGTAGGAAATATAAATTAACCCACTAGAAAAATAAAAACATACACTAACACTTTAGGCCTCACTTTGTATATTGTGTTGTTACCCACTATGTGATGCTTGTATATGTTGTCATATTGACAACCATAATATTTTTTCTTTCATAACAACACAACCATCTTCATCTTTGTTTTTCTCATCTATATTTTTGGGGGCATAGACAACTCATTCTACTTGCACATATCCTTCCTAAGGATCCCCTCTCTTCTTCCATCCCCTTAACATTACCTTAAAATATTTGCATATCATACATACAAATATTTCAAGGGGGTCATGCATTCCAATCACATGTGCATCCACACATTACACATAGACACACATTGTTGGTATGCTCCCTACAATATTAGTGACATATGAGCCACCTATTAACAATGCATGCAAGCCTATGCACTGCATATGACCTACATTTATACTTTTTATGAATCTCCTAGTAACAAAGAACAATAGTTTGAGTAATCCATCTTACCAATTGATTTTCATAACTCTTAGTCATAGAGTAAGGTAGACCTTGAGTCATGCCATTCTTATTAACAATTTTCATCTCTTCCTTCTCTTTCCATGATCCCTAGCAATAGATCAAGCTAGATTCTAATTCATGTATTCTCTTTCATATTGATCGATTCCCTTTCTCTTTGTATGCATTAGTCTATTCTCTCTTTAAATCAATCAATTGGTTTATTACATTCTTATCACCATATAAGAATTCCTCTATTTGTCATCTCTTTTGTTTTCATTATATTTTATGGACAATGCAAAGTATTAAGAAACCCTTCTCATCTAGGTCTCTTTCATTTTGACCCAAAAAAATTATTTGTTTGTTTGATATGTGTCATCTTCCTTTGTGCATGTGTTGTTTGTGTACTAGGTTATTTCTAACATTTGTGATGTAGGTTTTATATTTTTCTATTGTTTGTTGTTCATGCTTCCTTATACATGTTTGTGATGCTTTGACACAATGGTTTTGTAGGTTATTGATTTCTAACATTGATATCTTGAATTTTTATTTATTTAACATATTTACTATGGATCCTAGGGGCATAGTTCCTTCACTAGAAGAAATTTCTACATCCTATATAGTATCCTTTTTGAAGTATTATTTTATGATATTGTTTACTTCCCGTTGTCACTAAAGTTTGCAACATTGTTGAGCTGATAAAATCACTCAACCACCTTGTGAAACATGGAATGATCTCCCTAATTGCGGGCTTAAATGATAGAGATCAACCTCCATAGAGGGTTGGTTTCCTTTGAAACTTCTGATAAAATCACTCAGCCACCTTGTGAAACAAGGAATGATATCCCTAAGTGTGGGCTTAGATGACAGAGATCAACCTCCATAGAGGGTCGGTTCCCTTTGAAACTTCACCTAATTAACCTATCACACTGCTGCATGTTGAGAAAGGGGGGAAAAGAAACATAAAAATGAAACCTAGGACTAATAAGGTGATGCACCAAACTAATTTCAAAAGCCTATACTATTGTTTGAAAACACAAAATGATCAACAATTTAAACACAACACATACACAACTCAATATTTTGTATGTCTTTGCAAAAGTGTTTCATAACAAGATTTAGTTTGTCAAAGATAGTGTTCAGAAGGAGCTATGAGTGCTATCACAACTTAAACTCTATTCTTAACTAGTTAACACAAGTTATGACCTGCAAAAATGCATACTTTCTACACAAAGGCAATGAGAATAGGACATAAATCAAAGATAAAATATATCACCACAAGATTACATCAACTATCTTAAATGGTTTGCACAATGAAAAAAAATGAGAAAGTAAAATAACCTATCATTATTGATAAAAAAATATTGCATACTATCGTACATGCTTGAAAATGGAGTTGCAAAGCTGCTCCAGCTTGAAAGAACTTTGAAAACTAGTTACATTACAAAGCTAAGAGAGAAATAACTAGAGAAAAATTTCCCTTCGGCTTACTTGTAAGCTACTCAACAACTTGCTAAATGATAGGAACATGTGTTGACAAAAGAATGATAAGTGATTGCTTTAGTTGGCTCAGGGCTACTCAACAACTTGCTAAATGATAGGAACATGTGTTGACAAAAGAATGATAAGTGATTGCTTTAGTTGGCTTAGGGGTTAAACTTCCTTGGGTGTCCAAAATAGTTACCCCTACTTTGCAACCCATTAAAATGCTCCAAAAAGGTGTTTGAATCAGGAAAAATTATTTCCTTGACCTTATCAAGACTCCTTGATGAGCTCCTAGATGCTTGGAGATGCTTCAAACTAAGTTAAAACAACCCTATATTCCCTCCAATAGCTTCATAACTCCTCAACAATTGTTATAAACACAGTTGCATGCTTTTAGGCAAATGTGAAAAGAGGTTTGAAAGTAGATAAATTCCCTAGGGGTGTGGGAGATCTTCAAGGGAAACTTTATACCACTTGGCATCATCACAAATTCTTCCTTTCCCTTTCATTTTTATCCTATACCAATATACTTGTCCATCATCCATCATTTTTACACTATATCTTGTTATTACAACTGGAATGTTACCCTTTTTTGGTCTATATAATTGTCTTCTATTAATGTTCTCATCACCAAATCTATAGGCTGGCCTCTTGAGTGATTATCACTATACCTTGCCTAGACTTCTCACCTGTGCATTGTATCACAATCTCTCTTTTCTTCCCACTACTATTGGTGATTGTATCTTCTGAGTTTAGAATTGTGATATTACCTCACCAATTCTATATTCTTCTTTTCTTGGGGGAACAACTCATTCCAATGGTTATGGCTAATCAAAATATGTAATACTCTTAATTCTGAATAGAAAGACCTATCCATCTTCTCCTGTTTTCCCTCTACTATCATCTTGGATGGTGACCCCCCTTGTTTTCCAAGGGGATTTGCAACAACCCAAATTGTTTTCCTGTGAATTCTCTTGCTTTCTTGAGAAGGGGAATCAATTGCTTCCACTTTGGAGAGAATATAACTATCATAGAGATATCCATTTCTTTCTCCCAATGAAATAGATCCATTTCAACAATCACTAGAGGAAACACTACTCCTATACCCTTCCAAATAACACTGACATTGTTGTCTTCTTAAAATTGTTCTCTTCACTTTGTCAAAATGAATATGGTTGTTTGTGCATATGATTTTCTAGTAGAGTTCATTTCATTGGGTATTAACTATCCTTTTTTAACTATGAGGCCTAATTTTCCTTCTTAGCTATCACTTTCCATACCCTGAGACTATCATATAGACATTATCTTTTATCTCCTCTTACAGTTACCTCTATTAACTATTGTGCAAACTACCTTTACTATGATAAATTGTCATCAAACTCCTTGTGACATTGTCTTTTAGTCTTCTCTTTCATAGCTACTCCATGGATTTTTCATCTAGGGTTTGATATATATCAAACTATCTATACCCCTTGATATATAGTTTTAACATTTTATTGGAAATGATACACAAGTAGGAGATAGAGATACATACCATTAGTTAAATAAAACCACAACTTTTGTCTCTATCTCATATTTAGATGAAACCCTTGAGGCTATAATTTATTCTTCATGTTGTTATTTTCCATTGTCACATGCTACTCATGACTTTATCTCTGTTATATGATTATGTCCCCAAACTCCTAGGGACACCCATACTCTTCATTGTGTATTGTATATATTATCTTTTAATGACTCATGATAGTCTTCTAGGAAAACTATTTCTATTATGTAGTATTTAGCTCATCATCATCTACAAAATTGCATGAAGAATGTGCTTGTGGATGGGCATCAAAGATGAGCAATACTCTTACATAAGCTCCTGTCAACTATTGCAAGTGCACCCCTCAACCATTTCCACTCCAAGTTGTCATAATGAGAAAGTTTTGAATGTATGTGTTGCAGATATGTGATCAAAACAAGAAATGCATTAACAAACAAAAGTGGGATTCAATAAATCTTGACCACCCAAAGCAAGCCAAAAATTGAAACCAACAGACATAGAGAATAAGCTACACCCAACACACCAATGTCACTTAACATATATCAGTGATTTCTTTTTGTTACTATAAATTGGACCATATAGATCGCAGTGAAAGGAAAAAAAAAGGATATTTTCTTCATTTTGTCTTCTTACTATAGTCATTGGAGTGTGTCTTGGATTATGCCTCCAACTCCTTTTAAGACCCTCACACTATCCATTGTTCATTGTGACTATTAATTCATGACAATGGACCACAAACCCTACCCACTATATCACAGTCCCTACAGATAGTTTCAACACACTTGACATCCTTGTCCAACATGCACTGTGTTCTTTCTAACTATGTAAAGCTTCTCTTGTCTTCATGATTGATTAGTGACATGACAGGGATCATGTCTTAACAAACTATTGATTGCTAGCATTCCTTGATGGACAGGGTTTTCCTTATAACTTCTCACAAGGATCTAAAAGTTTATAGTAACAAAAATCTCAATATGGTAGAGATATTCTTCCTCTAAGGCATTATCTACAACAATCATTACTAGCTTTGCATAAAACAGTGGTGAGTTCCCCTTTGTCTTGTTAACCATGCTTTGTCTATTGTCATGACCACTCTGTACTTTTCTTTCCATGGTCTTTAAGATATAAGACCTACTACTTTCATGGCTTTATCATTCTTAGATTCTCCAACTAAATTTTCATTACTTTTAGGGGAGTGTCACTTTGTGTCTCAATGTGTTCTCATGAGTCATAGTTCATTATGACTTTGTATCACCTGCAAATTACATTTTTTGGTATTCCTTATATACCTTTCCCTTCATCATGATCTTGTCATTGATCTTTGTGAATTTAGATCTTCATTTACAATATTTTATCGTTGCCATTGTGAGCTTTGCAACTACCATACTCATCTTTTGATATACTATGTATTTTTTTATCTTTACTCAACATTAATGCTAGCAGTCCTAAGTATCCTAAACAATAGGACAAAAGACATGGTTTTCTTGACTAAAATAACACTCAAGACTCCCTAAAGACCCTAACATTCTAAATACTTTTGAATGGAAGTTCATTGAAGAGCATACTCTTGTTAAGGATCTCATGACAAGGTTTATAATGTGGCTTATCACAAGGATTCAAGTGCTTATAGTCAGAAAAATTCCTGGTAGGGTTTTGATAGTTTTTATATTCATGGACATCATAACTTCATGAAAACTTTCATTGATGTATTTCCCAACACAACATAAGAAAAAAATCATCCAAACAACATTCTTCATGGAAATCTCCTATAACATTGATAATGCAAGGGTTTTTAATAAAAGAATAGACTTTACTTCTACAAAAATAAAACTCTCATACCTACCCTATTTTTTATACAAAAGCTCTTATGGTTCATTTCTATGTGGGGGACAATAGACAAGGGCTTAACAAAGCTCCCTTACATACACGGCTCCTTAATCTGTAACCTTAAAATTTGTTCATGGTTGTCACTACATTATATCATGACTGTGTTTTATAATTTTGCACTTGTATGATTATCTTTGCCATACATTCTCTCAATAGACTGAAATTGATCAATTGATATAGGTGTCTAAAACTTTAGATGTCTGGGACATGGGTTTGGTACAATACACTAGGCAATAATTCCTTGCATTGTGTTGCTTTATGATTGCAATATGCCCCTCATGCCTTTATTAGTATTGATTTTCCATCATCAAAACTCCGCCCTTGTATGACTATCCCTTCTTATGATTGATTGTGAAAAAAGTGGCTAATTTTATTTTATTTACCCTTCTCCTAAAATTTGTCCCCTTTTTATGGCACTATGCATCTTGGATTGCCATTTCACCCTAAGTTATCTTCTTGGCACTGTCTTCATATGAAATCTTCTATCTATTGCATCATATGTTGTCATACAAACCTATGATACCATTACAAAACTAATAAAAGGAGGAATAGGCTTTTTTTCAAACACCACCAAACCCATGTAAACAACCAATGGGCCTAATGATATAAAAGTTGAATGATAAA
>VDFB02327147.1:0-18376 GCA_007258455.2 Sequoia sempervirens
TTATGAACAATTAAGGTTTATTAATTATAAATGGGTCTTGATTGGTATTGAATGAGTTCATTAAGGATCATGTCTTGTTAAGTGTAATGACTAAACATCATAAGAGATTAGGTTTGGATTGTGCCCTAGGTGACTTTCATGGAATAGATACCCCTCAATTCTTAACTCTCAATCGAAGATGTTTCAACCTAAGACTCATGCTTGCATATCGAGTTGTTAAATGATTACGTGGGTTTGATATAAAACCTTCCAACACAAAAATAGTTAATTAATTAAACCAAGCAATTAAGTACTAATCAACTTAGATTAGTTTTGTGCTTTTTAAGAATGATAAATGAAGAAAGAGATTGCTTAGTTGTGTGACTAAAGAATGAATTGTCGTTTGTTGAAGATGATGAGATTTATACAACTTAGAATCCTTAAATGCCCTAAATAAACATGTATGTGGATCAAAATCAAAATATATATTTTTGCTCTATATTGAGTTGAGTCTTTATTTTGGATTAAATTTGAAGTATTGACCTCACTCTATAGCCATAAATTCAATATATGTTGACTTATGAATTTTTTCCTATGAATTCTCAGTTAAATAGACTTATAGGAAATGATATTCTTTGTCACACTAATGTAAGCATGGTTGGAGGGTCCAAGTAAGGATTATTCAACCATGCAACCAAATATTTTACTCACAACAAAACTCAATGAAATAACAAATAATAGAATCAATCTTTATTTATTCAAAGTTATGATGCAATGGGCTTAAAATGTGAGGACTTCCCCTTCAAAAATATACAAGCACAAATATGTGTGAAATACATAATTTTTAAATGATATTGTAATGTTATTCAATCTATTATCAAACTTCTATAATGATAATAAAGGCAATATTTTGAAGCTAGAATTAAAGTCGACTGACTTTGAATGATCATTAGTGATGTTTATATAAAAGGACGAGTCCTTAATCTTGAGAATGATCTATGTTATTTGTATGGTGACACAAAAAATAACACTAGATGAAGCATATATCCTAGTAGCATGTAGTTATGGTAAAGAATATGCATTGGATCGTTATGCAATTCAAACCATGAACCTCTCTAAGACTAATGAGCTTAGAAATGTAACCATGTTGTCACTAGGCTTATAAAATTGTTGCAAGGCTATGACAATCATATGTATGTGCCTGTGACTAAGTCAAGGACTCTGATATGCCTTTGTGATGAGAACCACAAATTGTGGTGATCATATAATGACTAAAACATCATTGTAAACCTAAAAACAAAGAAATGTGAAAGAAAAAGTTTTGTGGCAATGCATGATTATTTTTACACCCTAGATGTTATTACATCAAACACTCCATATAATTTGATGACGAGTCCCTCACTTTTAAATGGAAAAAGAGAAACCAAAATAATAAAGATACTGAGTGCTAGTATTGGGTTTTAATAGTTGTGGAGGATTTGTTGATGAATGAAGCTCTCTATTTGTAGATTATTTTGATGAGAGAATGATGAGAGATTGGCCAAATGGATGAATGTGGGATAAAGAACAAGCCAATGAAAAGAGGCCACTTGTCAACTTGTGAGTGGTTGAGGAGTGTGCAAGATTTGGGAAATGTGCCCAAGAGGGGGAAATTCAAATTTGAATTTGTGATATAAATGCTAAGTTTGACTTTGGCAAAGAACATGTAAGAGCTCATAAATGACTTGTTGGATGTACATGTCCACTTGTTTTTGAATTCAAACTTGAGGGAATATTCCCCAAAGATGCCATGTTGATGGAAAATGTTGATTTTAATAAATCAATAAATTGATTTATTTGTGCAAGTGGGATTATCTAGAGGATGTGACATGCATTAGATTAGATTTAATGAGGATTAATTAGCTAGGATGATGATTAGATGATTTTGACTTATTTGATTTAAATACTTTGATTTATTTAAATCAAAAGGGATGGGAAATGACTTTTGAGATTGTTTTAATTAAATAAAGTTTGATTTATTGAGTTAAAGGATGATGTGAGCCTTTCATTTATGTAAATGAATAACCTTACAACTAAAGATCTGATTTACCTAGTGAGTGGATTTGTTGCGTTTGATTTATTTAATGAGCAGATGAATGTAAAATTGGTTGAATGGACCTAATTGAATGCATGATGCTAATTTTGCATGTCTACATTTTTCCCCTCTTTGAAGCAATGTGTTTGTTGCGTTGGTTCAAAGAATAAACTTTATGTGATCAAAATTAAAAATTTCAATTGATGAGCTAAAGGGGCTCTGTTAACAGATGGTTCATAAGGCACAACACTGGCGAGAAGGTTTTGCAAATGGGTGTTAACAACTCAAGCGGGCTTAACCCTTGGAAAGCTCACGGTTAAGCGTAGCTAGGCGATCTTTGGGATGGGTGACCTCAGGGGCCCGGACCAGTGCTTCACCTCTATGGCATCACCTAGATCTGATAGTGCTAAGTGGACCATTAGATATGCATTGAGAGATGGGTTCTGTTGAACCATACTCATGAACATGGGTCAATGAGTTTGACTTCGAAATTACTACAGTTGAATCTGATAGCAATATCATAATTTATTAATGTTTTGTTATCAAATTGTTGTTGATTTGCTATTGATAATGGATATTTTGAACTTCAAATAATTGATTGGTAGATGAAAGAGTTTTTAAATGCCTATATATACTATATATGTGTGTGTGTGTGTGTGTGTGTGTGTGTGTGTGTGTATGCGTATGTGTGTGTGTATGTGTATGTGTATGTGTATGCGTATGTGTATGTGTATGTGTATATGTATATGTATATAATGATAAGAATATAACTTGATTTTGCTTAAGTTTTGATTTTATTAATATCTTGTTATCAAATTATTGTTGATTTGTTATTACTAATAGATATTTAAACTTAAAATAATTGATTGGTAAAAGTAAGAGTTTTTTTAATACCTAAAATATTTACAATTTGTACCAATTCTATGTTTCTTAATCCTTCATAGAGATGATAATTTTTAGGGTTTTGTGAATATTATTATTCTTTTATTTGTAGGATAATAAATGTAGTTAATAATCTTATCTGATGTTAATATTATGAGATAATGATATTTTATATTTATGTGCTTTTAAAAAAATATAATTTTATTTATTTACATTGTTGACATTTTACTGATTTCTTTTCAATTTTCTTGATCATTTTGTATATGTTAAAGATTCTTATAAAAATGTGTTATTTCTCTTGAATCATCTTATGTTACAATATATTCTAATCAAGTTGTAGAATTAGTCAATTCTCGCAACACCAAGATACAATATTTATTCCCCACTTGCCCCATCCTACCACCATAATCTACATTTGAAATCCTTACAAACCTAAAAGTTTTTTGTACCCTATAATATATTATACACTAAGAAATGTCCTCTCAAAAATTGTATAAATTTTTTGGCAAATCCATCCTAGAGAAGTGTAATATCGTCTAGGGCATTTTTTCCCATGTTGGAGATTAAGTTTGAAGTGGATGACAAATTTTTTCCATGTACCTATTTTTTTTATTTGGAGACGAAAAAATTCTTTCAATATATAACATATATGTGATAAAAATGCTAAATTTCCTATCAATATAACATGTAAACAAAGATTTTAGAACATGAGTGAGTATATAAATAAAAAATAACACCTAATAAATTGGAACAATTAGGGTCCAAATTGATATGTGATAAAAATGCTAAATTTCCTATCAATATAACATGTAAACAAAGATTTTAGAACATGAGTGAGTATATAAATAAAAATAACCCTAATAGAATTGGAACAATTATGGTCCAAATTGTTTTAAATAAAGAGACTCATGAGTAGTGAATCCCCCTTCTCTACATTTTGGTGAACTTGACGTGAACCACAATATTTAAAAAAAAACTAGGAATTTATTTACCCCAACTTGGTGGAGTCATAACTTTTGACTCGGTGGTTAGAATTCAGAACCATTTACACCGTTGGAAAGGTCTCTAAGAGGACTAATTCAATCCCTAAAATACAGTGCCTTTGGAAGTTGAATTTTAGGGACTGACGCAAGTTTTGATCCCAAGTTCTACTCTAAAGACCTCCGAAAATGCAAATTACTAGAACCTAGAAAATACCGAAAAAATAAAAAAATTGGGATTTTCGATTTTTCTTAGTTCTATCTCTATATCTCTATTTCAAAATATATTTTCTATAATTCTTCCTTCTATCTCTTTCTAGCTTTGTTAAGAAGCTTCAATAAGTTCTCTTACAAGCGTGTGAAAGTGAGTTCTTGTCTCCTTTCTTATTATTCTTTGTTGATACCTCTCCTAAAATTCCTTCTAAGGATATTTTGGCACAAGAGGATGAAATAATTGATATTTTTCTTAACACTACTCTACCTTCTCTTCATTCCAATGCACTCTCTTCTAGAGATGATGCATTAGTGAATGATGAATCTCTCTATTCCAATGCACTCTCCTCTAGAATGATGAATCTCTTCTCTATTCCAATGCACTCTCTCTAGAGATGCAACACTTAAGGTTAATGATGAGATCAATAAAAGGGATGGTGATGGGGGTGGTGAAAGGATTGTTTATGTGACTCGTGAAAGGATTGGTGGCAGCAAGTTCCTTGGTAGAACAATGAGAGGGGTCACCTATTTTGATGGTGGGAAAATTTACCCTAGTGTTTTTGTAAGTAGCATTAACATCCTTAATTTTCTCATTGGGATAAATATATCCAATGCCCTCAAATTATTGATTTGCATTAACATGAATGGGGTCTAGCATTATTTTCTCATGAAGGCCTAAACATTTTCCCTAACATTTTATGATTCTAATAATTCAATTTATAATGCTTGTTGCTTTGAAAGAAAGCCACAACTCCATCATTAGGTATCTTGGAGTTATTGAGATTTTGTAATTGCTTGTTTGTGAGGAAACCAAACCAAACATAGGTAGTTGAGCCCAACATATAGAATGTTGGATCTTGGATGGGGTCAATGTAAATGCTTTTTCCTTTCAAGTTGGTTGTGGAAATTTTTGATCATGCATGGGACAAGGATCTTGTTGCTTATTTTTTGATGTAGGCATGTTTCCCTTAAGCTTGGCATACCTTAATCAATTAGCTCTTGAATGTAACTCTTCAACTTAAAGTGTTGATAAGTGAGATGTTTAAATGAATTTTTAATTTTAGTAGCATGAAAGGAGTGGATTTCCTTCATTTAGCTTCTTGTGTGGGTGAACTTATGAGAATGACCATGCTAGGGTTTTTTGGATGATCCCAACATACTCATGCTCATGAAGCATGTGACACAACTCTTTAGATATATGTTTTTTATTCCTTTCTAGTAGACCTTACATAACATCCTTCATAGTTATGTTGGGTTGACTAGTTTGATTAGTTAGATTGGATTGATCAATTTGATCAAATTTATTAGATTTAAGTGTTGAAGGTTTATCTAATGGGGGATTTGTGCAAGGATCTAAGGTTTTTGTTAATTAATTTAAGACATGGATTTTCTCAAGAATATATTAGTTTTGGCCTTGGTTTAACTAGAAAGGTTCCTTTTGTGCTAGAATGGTTTCCTCCTAATGGGTGTCAAAATATATGTCATTTGTAATAGGAGGTTTACTGGTTAAGGGATTACAATTTATGGGGATTGATGAACTAGGATATAGATTTATATGGATGGCTTTTAGTATTCAATGTTCTATGCTTTGCAGGTATGGATGGAGGGTTTAATGGTTTGGGATTTATATAGTTTTACGGGGGCTTGATGAATGAATGATTATATGTTTAGTTGGATAGTTAATGATGTAGGATAATTAAGGGTTGATGGATGAAGGATTATATGTTTAGGTGGTTGGTTTTGCCCAGTTTTTTTTTGTCATCAACTCTAAGTCTACTTGAAAGATAGACCAAGACAATAAATTGCTACCACCACCATTTTACTATTAGAGGTTCAATCAATTTTGGAGTTGAAACTTCAAGACTTGTTCCTTAACTTATATAATTGGGGAAGCTATATTTCTGGTAGTCGCCGGTTCCAACGACTATATAGAGAATTATTTGTTTCTTCCCAATAGAAGAAATCAATTTACCGCCCAGCAGTACCATGATTTCATGCTCGACATCTGCAGCATTTTCATCCAGGTAAAAGCAGTTTCAATCTCAAGGGGGAGGATATCAGTAATTCGTCATAGTTAATTTCGCGGCATTAGGTAAATTCACAGTCAGCAATTCATCGTCGAAGTCAACAATTCACGGCAGGAAAATTCAGTCATAAATTGTTAGTGGTGAATTTCCATGAGGTGAATTTGTCATGACGGTGAATTTTTCTGCAGTGAATTGCTGGCAGTGAATTTTAATTTCTAAATGATATATCAAATTTCCATAATTATTATTAGGTTTCTTTATATACAACTTAAAAGAACATATAACTATTATTAAACAGAAGATCTACAAACTTGGGGTGCGCAAACTGGGCATGGTTGGGCTCCCTCCACTGGGATGCGTGCCGGCGGAGAAAACATTAAATGGGCAATCAGAACTGGATGGATGTATTGAGGAATTCAATGATATGTCATCTTCTTACAACCAGAAATTGAAGGAAGTCCTCTGAGGATTGAAAGGTCGTCTTCCAGGCTTGAGAGTGGAGTACGTAGACATGATCTATGACTGTCTTTTAGACTTGGTAAAAAATCCTCAGTTATACGGTAAGATTTGGAAACGCAAAACATAATTATTTGGATTTCTCTCTCTCTCTCTCTCTCTCCTCTCTTTCTCTCTCTCCCTCCTCTACCTATATCTCTCCTTTTCTCCCTGCCTTTATCTCCCCTTGGTATCTCTCCCCCTATCACAATATATGTATATATTTATCTCTACATCTCTCCTTCTCTATCTTCCCTCTCTCCTATCTCCCCTCTCTCCCTCTCTCCTCTATTTGTCTCTCTACTTGATTTTTTCCCTCCATCTCTTTATCTCTCTCCCTCTCCCCCTCTCTCTATATCTCCTTATATCTCTATCTTTGCATTTCCATCTCTCTCTCCTAATTTATGTAAGAGCACGATTGTAGGGAAGTGGCATTGGAATCTTAACCAACATTATGATACTTATGTCATAAAATGTCTTCACATGGATAATGGAGACAAAATTGGGTGCTTAATTTGGTGGTCAACTATTACAAGTTATATGATAGATATAATAGAATAATATAAAAAATAGCTAGGAAGACCAAGACCAAGGAAGATGTTGGAATCTGTGCCATAGGGTTTCAGGCACAATACCTCTTACATGTTGTTGGTACATGGTTTTTCAAAACTATTAGATTGTTTCTTGTTTGTGCTTCATCTATTTATTGGGTGCTTGGGTTGGAATATGATAAAGTGAATTTGCAAGTATTGTTATGTTGTCAGAGTTACTCCTAGATTTAATATCAATGATATTCATGTAAGGGTATATGCTTAGATATTGTATTGTAACCTTTGTTGTTGATAATACAATTGGTTCATGCTTTGGAGTGTAGAGTTTTTCTCTCGAAAGTGTTTTCCCATGTATATCATCTTGTTATAGTAAATTTTTCTTTGTATCTATGCTTTCATGAAATGATCGAGATCAAATTTTATGTGCATTCTCATCTCGTAATTTTTCTGTGTTGGATAGGTGCCCCCTCCCCATATGTATTTAACTCTTTTGGTTTACTATTGATTTTTTCCATTCTCTTCTCTAGCTCAATCTCATTCTAATGATAGATTGTGGAGTATTATGATTTGAAACATTGATCTTAATAAATATTACACAATCAAATCTAAAAATCTATGCATTTTGATATAATGGAAAGCGGAAAATCCATGCTAAGAAGTGTTCCACATAATTACTTGCTTTCAAAAATAATGAATAGATATATTAAAAATGAAGATCGATGTAGATAGAATTAGATAAGACTTGAATTATTTGTGAACTTGTATACTAGTCTAGGGGTAGGGTATGTAAGTTTGTTTTGGAATCTTTTTGTTAGTTAATTATGAATTTCTTGTGGGATACTCTATTGTCTTCCCATGTTCTTTCTTTGATACAAAGGGAATTACAAAATTTTCATTTGTTTGTGAGATCTAAAACAGCTTGGGATAAGTTAAGGAACAAGTCTTGAAGTTTCAACTCCAAAATTGATTGAACCTCTATATGATAGCACACCATTATAAACATTATACAAGCCATCAAAGAACAATCTAAGTCCTGATGTGTTTTACCCGTTTTGTTGTTTGGGTAGAAAGAGTTCTGTTTATTAAAGATACACAAATTTCGTTTCCCTGATTTGTACTCTCTGTTAGGCATCATCGCATTCTCTACAATGGCTTGTTTTTAAATGCCAGTTATCATGTAATAAGGGCAACTTGGAAGCAAGTAGTTGTATTTTTCTTTTTCATGATGCTTTGATGGATATCCATACCCTATTCCAAAACTCCCATTTTAGCATAGGCAGGGATGATACTGGAGAAAGTTGTGGAATTTGGCTTTACACCTACCAATTGCATTTGCTTGAAAATTTCTAAAGCCTTTTCAATAAATCCATTTTGTAAATATCCTGCAATCATTACAGTCCATTGACATTTTTTCAGGTATTCTGTCAAACAGTTCACGTGCCTTGTTATGCTTCCACTTTTTGCATGCATGTCTATTAGGAAAGTTTCGACCATGTTATCATAGATGTCCATGCCCTGTTCCAAATCTCCCATTTTGGCATGGGCAGGGAGGATGCTAGCAAAGGTTGCAGAATTTGACTTTAAACCTGATAATTGTATTCTTTGCTTGGAAATTTCTAAAGTCTTTTCAACAAATCCATTTTGTGCATATCCTGCAACCATTGCAATCCACGTGATGACATATGTTCGAGGCATCTTGTCAAACACTTCACATGCCTTGTCTATGCTTCCACATTTTGCATACATGTCTACTAGGACAGTTGCAACTACAACATTTGACCTTCACTTGATGATTACCAGCAAGATTTTTGCACATTCGATGAATAAACACTTTACATGCCCCTGTGGCTTCTCCAACGCATCGGTTTTGTTCCTGAGGAGCATTTTTGGACGAACACAACTCAGTTTGTGATTCTACTTCATCCAATCTTTCTACTTTAATGCTGATTTTTTTGCTTTTTCTACTGTGAAGCTCTGCATATTTTGTTTGTTGTTCGAGTATTGGTATATAAGATCGCTTGGTTTCATGTTGTATTTCAATGAGCTTAGTTTGTTTTATAGTGTCTAGCACGATTGCATTTGGGGACTATGTAGAAGGACCCACCATTGTATTTCTCTTTACATTGGCGAACTGGCTTGAACCTAGGTCTGTTGACAAGGTTAATATTTATGATATTGCTATCAGGATTCAACCGTGTAGTTTCGAGTCAAACTCATTGACCCATGTTTCATGAGTAGTGGTTCAACAAGAACCCATCTCTCATGATATCGAATGGTCCACTTAGCACTCATTGCATCTAGGTGATGCTCACAGAGGTGAAGCACTGGTCCGTCCCGGGAGGTCACCCATCCCAAGATGCTTCAAGCGCTTAACCAGGAGTTTTCTCCAAGGTTAAGCCCGGCTGAGTTGTTACCCCATTTGCAAAACCTTCAGCAAGTGTTGTGGCCATTCTTGCACTCCAACATATAAAATCATGTGCAAAAGGAGGGAATAGTACCTAAAGTGCTTGGCACCTAATGGATCCTTCTTAATTGCACAAAGGGACTTGTTCAATTGCTCTACCACATATCCAGTAAAGTCATAGGGCCTATTTACATCCCTGCTCTGAATATCTATTGCCAACACCATCAAGCTGATAGGGATGAAAATTTTACTATCCATTCCAAGGAACTACAATAGGGAAAAATATGTCTTTTGGAAGTATGATTAAAAAATGTCTCTTGTCCTAAAGCATGGTAGCCACTTTACTCTGTAGCTATCCCTATTTATTTCATACTCTCTACTCAATGCACCTAGGTTCATTGGTAATTGTGCATTGGGGTACAATTGGAAGACTTTGCAAATTTGATCTTTATCTAGTGGAAACAAGCTTTGACCACCTGTTGTGAACAAAGACCTCTTGTTCGGGTTGTATGCCATAATGAGCTGCCTAACTAATTCCACATTCATAAATACATTGGGCACCACCAATTTTCCCAGACCTAAATTCTCTATGTTGCAAATTGGTCTCTTTGAGTAGGCCTTCCTATGAGCATGCTTAAACAATGTATACCCCTATTATGTGATAATGGGGTCTCTACACCCACTATTACTATCAAAGAGTTTATCTACCAAATCTCCCAACCCTAGACCAACCTTTGGTCTCTTTCCTAACCCTAGGAGTAATGCAATTATCTACTCATCTAGAGGCCTTCTCTTTCCACTTGATGTTTTGGCCTTTTTTTGGGTGTAGGGCTTACAAAAACTAGGGTTTCAATCAAATTCTACATATGCAATAATTCTATAAAAAATTTGGCAACATATACCCAATGTAACTCAGTTTTCTTCCCCTTTGAACTAGATATAACCACCCCTACTTAGAATATTGATTTTAATTCACAGTCTATAGTTCAAATTACTTACTTGTCTAGCTCAACATCAAAAACCCTAACTTTGTAGAAGAAAACCCTCGTTCGCTCTAGAAATTTGTAGTGACTCATTTGATTACCTTTGCATTGTGAGTGAAATTAATTTGAGCCAAGTATTTTATCTTGGCCATCTTGAATTCAACAGATATCAATCCCATCCGTCATTACTCATTTGCATGCTTGAATGCATGAGCAGTGAGAGACATTTCCCATGTTTGAATGTGGATCGCTGATCTCAAGACCAATGGCCATGACATAAGTTTAAATTTTCTCATACAAAGTGACAACCTCCTTTGTTGTTATGTGGATAGGTATCACCATTTAGTGGATGCATGAAGGGATAATATGACAAAACCAAGGCCTATGTGAAGGGAGAGATCCTCATGAAGCATTGAGATGTTGACACTTTCCAACATCTCACAACTTCACAGCAACAAAAGATTAGTCCCATCATGGATTTGCAAAGGCCTAAGCCTCCACAATAGGAATTAGCACATGGCATAATATGTGTCAAGATTTTTCTACTTTACGATAGGAATGTGTCAGAATTTCAGAGCTTCATGAAGTGAAGGGCCACCATGAAATGCACGTGCTTATTTCAACAACTTAAAGTGACTAGAAAAAATGGGACCGACCACGAATGAGACAATAGGGCTCAATGGATTAAAGTTAAAATATTTGATAAAAAACATTAGCACATAAAAATATTTGGACACACGTCATCTGTTCGAGAGTTTTTGAGGTTGGAAAATGATAAAACCAAAGCCTCTACGAACCATAGAGACAATGTGATATTGTGACATGTGTCCAGGCCATTCGAGGGAACACATAACTTTAGGAAGGTGAATAATTACATTTAATAAAGTTATGAGGGCTATTTCCTAGCAAGAGGGGGACATGGGAACACACGACAAAAATACCCTTAGGTTGTAACTTAAAGACTAGGTGAAAAAGTGCAACACATCAATGACAAAATAGGACACTAGGGTCTTAACATATGAGGGTTTTAGAAGGCCCTAGCTTGTAGACTCAAAAACCTTAATTGAATAAAATTAAGGAATTTCAAAATTCCCCCAAATGCTAGAACAACACCATAACCATGAATTTTTACAAGCTCCACTAGTGACTCTAGTAGGGGATGTTCGTTTAGCAGAAATGGAGTGAGGATCCAAAAAACTCTAGAGAAGTAGACCTAAACCCAAAAAATAATAATGAAGAGGATTAAAAATACATTATGGTACAATGTGCATGGATACTCCCTTCTTACAAGAAGTAGGGTTTGAGGAATTTTCCATGCACTGGTAGTTCCAACATTTCTTCATCCATATTTTGTAGAATGTGGGACTTTTCACCATAGTTTCTATAAATGACATAAGGAACAATCTAGAGGGCCTCAAATTTTCCATGTTTACCCTTATCTTGGATCCTAGCATTCCACATTAAGACCAAGTCTCCTACAACAAAATTCCTATCTATTTCTCTCTTTTCAAACAAACTTTTGACCTACAATTTCTTCTTCAAGTTGATATTGTATGCCGCTCTCCTTGATTCATCCAACTCTGTTGGTTAATTTTTCTCATCATGATGTCATCAATATCATCTTCATACTCTTGGATGAATTTGTGGATTGGTAACATGTTATTTATTGGTATCCTAACATTCAACCCATACACTAGTTCATAAGGGTAATTTTTTGCGACCTTTATAGTTGTCTTATTAGCCCATAATGCCAGTTTCAACTTTGAGTCCCAATATTTTTTGTATTTTCCATCACCCTTTCATAATCTTCATGAGACTCTTATTACTAGGCTCAACTTGTCCATTTCCCTATGGATGGTAAGGGGAAGAGTATGATATGGTAATACCATAACTGTTGCAAAAGTCTACAAACTCTTTTGATCTAAAACACATTGCATTATCCATGATCAACTTTCTAGGAGTTCCAAACTTGATCAAGATGTTATCCATAATAAAATTGATGACAACTTTGCTAGTTTCCTTTCTTTTAGGAATTTCTTTTAACCATTTGATGAAGTAATATGTGGCTACCAATATCCAATTGTTTCCACCACTAGATTTTCACTGAACTCACCCATGAAATATATGCCCCACTGATGAAAAGGAGCCTCTACACTTTGTGGCCTAAGGGTAAAGCATCAATTTCTTTTAGGTTACCAGAAAACTTTTGGCAAGCATCGCATCTCTTTACCATTTTAAGTGTCAAAGAAAATAGGACAATAATATCTAGATCTTAAGATCTTGTGGGCAATTATTTTGGCCATGTAGTGGCCTCTACAAACACTACTATGCATTTCCTCAAGAATTTTCCTTGCTTTCTCCTCATTTACACATCTTAACACCACACCAACCTTATCCATCCCATACAAGCAATCTCCAATCATGACATACTTTATGTCTTAAAATTTTAGTGTCCTTTTCTAATCAAGGAAACACATGTTATTTAGATAATATAGAATATCCTTATACCAAGGGAAACCCTAAACAACACACTCTTTTATAGGGGAATCTCCTTCTACTTGATTAATCTAGTTGGCTTCAATATTGGACTCAACCATCAACTTGGCTAAACCCTACCCCTTGACAAGTGTAGTTATCTGAATATCAATATTAAATTCTTGGATCTTGTTTATTTACCTACAACTTCTCCCAATGACTTCCTACTGAGTGAATATATCCTTGTCTGCAACATTAGGTACATAAGCCACTATCTTGGAACCTACCAGGTAAGGTCTAAATTTCTTGACAACTTTCACCAAAGCATATTCTTTCTTTTCCATTATGTCATATTTTAGTTTTGCTTCTTGAAGTGACTTGTTGAAGAAAGCAATGGGTTGTTCATAACCCTCATCATTTTTCTGTAATAGGACAACTATAGTGTGAAATGATGCAAAATAAAATAGCTGAAAGGGCTTAACAAAATTAGATGAATTGAGCACTAGTTCTTCTTTAATGGCTTTCTTGATATTATTAAATTCTTTAACAAGATCATCTCCCCATGCGGCTGCTTCTTTTTTTCTCAACATCTTGGAGATGGATTTTGTAGCCTTAGAATTTTTTTAAAAAAAACTTCTGATAAAATTGATCTGGCAAAAAAATGATTTAAGTCCCTTCATGATTTTAGGAATTGGAATCCCATCAATTGCCGCAACTCTCTCTGGATCAATTTTGATTCCTTATTTTGAAACTATGTGACCCAACAATTTTCCTTTAGTGACCTTAAATATACATTTCTTAGGGTTTAGTAAAGCACCATATTCCAAGGATCTTGCAAATATATTTTCTAGGTGCATAAGATGCTCCTCTTCTTTCTTGGAATATACCGTTAGGTCATCTTGATATACCACCATGAATATATCTATAAAATATGAGAAAGCTACATCCATGGCTCTCTGAAATGTTTCTCCTACATTGGTCAAACCAAAAGGAATTTTGATATACACATATATTCTCCATGGGGTAGTGAAGGTAGTTTTATACTTCTATGATTCCTTTTCTTTTACGTAGTTGTAGCCTAAAATCCCATCCATCATGGACAAGAGTTCATAGCCAATAACTCTATGCAACATTGCCTCCATATTAGGAAGTGGATAATTATCATTTAATGAAGATATGTTCAAATTCCTATAATCTACATGCAATCCAATATCTCCATTCTTTTTCTTGAGTGGTACCAATTTTGATACCCAGGTGGAATTTTTGATAGGCTTTATGATTCCAACCTCTTTGAGCTTCATGAGCTCTTGTTGCATTTTAGGGGCTAGTGTTGGATTTATTGGCCTTTACTTCTGTCTAAAAGGCTTAACATTTGGTTTTAAAGGGATTTCATGTTGAAACGAGTCTTCTCTATAAGCCTTTAGGTCATCATATGACCAAGAAAAAATATGCTTATATTTTCTAAGAAAAGAGATCAACATTGTTCTAACTTTGGGGTTGAGCTTCTTACCAATATATACTTTCTTGGGTGCACAATCAGTTCCCAAGTTGATCTCCTCAAAATCCTATTTATGTGTAGAGTTCTATTTGATATTACATTTATCATAGTTAGAAAACACTCTTTCTAAGGCCACCAATCCTCTTGGGATCTTATTGGTCTTGAGTTAAATTAACTCATTCCAAAAAATGGTGCCATTTCCATCAATCTTCTCAACAAAGTTCTAGAAATCAATCTCTTGGCTATGATACTCATCCACAGAATATAGAAACTTCAACAAATCAATGCCATTATTAAATATCTTCTAGTTCTGAATGTTATCAGGGTTAGAAGGCCTCACTTGGACTTCAAACTTTAAGACTCCAACAAAATTTATATCATCAGGTTGCAAAGAAATGTTGGCAAGAAGATCTACCATTTTATTTTTTTACCTTTCTACCCAATCAATAGAGAAAGCATCAAACATTTCAACTATATCCAAAATAATATTTCTATATTGTTTCAGTCTTTTATTTTTTGACAGATACTTAACTTTGATTTGAGATACCACTAATTTAGATTCACCAAGAATCCCAAGTTCCTTGATATTGTGTTTACTTGCCATATTCAATCCTAGTAATAGGGCTTCATACTCAAGAATATTATTTGCATTCAAAATTTAGTGAAAATGAGTATTTGTAGTATTTACCTTTTGGTGACATGAGAATCACTCCTACACTTGATCCTTCTTTTGAATAGGAACCATCAAAAAACATGGTCCATAAGCCATTATTTTGAGCATGTTGCTTTAATTATTTAGTTATTTGTGTATCTTCATCCTTTGTTGGTTGTGCATCTACAACTTTGAAGTTATCCATATCCATATCAATGAAATGCACATGTTCCATTGGTTAGACATCCTCAAAGAGATTAGGATTCCTATTTTCTCTGATTATTTTGACTTCCTTTCCATTCACAAGTATAGTAGCATAAGAGAGAACTAACTTCATACTTCCTCCAACTATTGTTGCCCATCCTCTTGAAAGGAGCATTCCATATTAAGATGGAATGTAAAAAATAGCCACACTCATGGCATAATCCTTTTTAAGAAAATCTACCAACTTGAAAGGGACCTCTTTAACTATTCCAATCACAGGGACTTCCCTTGAGTCCATAGAAAAACATATCCCATATGTTTGGCTCACTTGTAACCATAGCTCTCTCATGATTTCTATAGGCATTATATTAGCAGAAGCTTCTGAATCAATCATGCAATTTATTATTAATTTATCACTTACCTATAGGGTCACATAAAAGGGATCTACTTGTTTAGGAAAAGTAGTCAAGTTAGTACCTAGAAATGCCTCAGGTAACTCAACATGATTTCCTTCAAACTCAACTTACTTCACCATCTCTTTTCCTTTATTAGGAGAAATCTATCTTGTCTTACCACAAATAGTGGTAGTACCATTAATGAGGGTGACTTCCTTCTCCTAATGCACTTCTATCCTCATCATCTCTAATAAAGAAACATAGATCTTAATCTGTGACAAGATTTGAGTCATATCCACATCAGTGTATCTTGGGTGGTTACAACTTGAAACAATCTTTTCATTTACTCTTTCCTTCTTATTTTCAGGTCTACCTTTGTGAGTAGGTTTAGCTTCCTTGTTTTCTTGACCATCCTTTTATTTTTGATACTAATATTTAATGAGGAGACACAACTTGGTTCTTAGGTCTCTTAACCTCTTTTCCCTTGATATCCTTATTTTTTATAAGGTTCTATCCTTTAGTATCAGTATTTCCTTCTTTTATGAAAAGGATACTGAGATTTCCTTGATCATTGTTCATTGTTTTGTTCCTTAGATTATAGGTACTCCTAGCTTGTGCAACAACTACAACAGTTAATGATTTAATCTCTTCATCTGATGATCTTCTCAATTTAACCTCTGGTTCTGATTCTAAATTGTTTACCTCAACATGATATTCATTTTCATCATTAGAGAACACTTGTTGATGATAATAGTGATATTGATGTCTCTTATCCTAAACATCAATTTTTGAGTACCCCTCATCTGAAGAACAACCATCAATTCACGGAAATATTCCAAAAAACATGTTTATCCCTTGTTCCTCCATGTGTAAATTTTCACAATCATTATATGATTCATGGATTTCACCTAGAGACTGGGCAACCATAAATTATTGAGAAGAGTGTGGTAACTGGAAAGGATCACACCAAGGGGTATCTGTAACTGAGGGTAATTTTCTAAGGTTAGATTAGATCAATCAAATCAATATAAAAGACAAAAACCCAAAGACCTATCGAGTACAAAGGAATTTAAACAATAAACAGTCATACCTATAAATCGAGTTCTCCATGATTACCTCCATAGTACCTTCTTGCTTGCTAGATGATACTTTTCCCTCAAATTCATCGTGCGAGCAATCTGTAAATGTATGCCTATGTCCTACACCAAGCTTTGAAGGATTTGCATAAAATATCTAAAGCCTATGCCTAAATGCCTATGATTGACAATGTCTATGCCTAAACAATGCTAAGGCTTGACTAAATAAAGATAATAAATGCTATGGAAAGCCTAAATGTGCAAGTGCAAGAGTGTCTAAAGTGAATGTGTGTAATCGAAAAGTGAGAGGAAAATGGCATTTTATAGAAAATGCCATTTTGAATGGATGGGTGAGATTAATTCATGACTAAGACCTAAAATGAAAGGTCCAGATTAAATCTAAGAATCCCTAATTAGGGTTAGGGAAAATTCATTAATCGAATGGTCAAGATAATATCTTAGATAATCAAATCGACAGTGGAGAATAAATGAGATAAATTAATTAGAAAATAAGGATTTTCAAAAATCAAGAAGATAAAGACGTGATTTGTGAGATTCGAAAAATCAAGAAGATAAGAGTTGGACTGAATATCAGATTTGGAAAATCAAGAATCTGCCCGATTACTTGATTTTTGGAAGATTAGTTACTATTTTGAATTCAAACCAATTCAAATTCATGGATTTTAGGAGATAACAAACAATCTTTAGATTATTTACCAAAATGGACCCACGCTAAGAATGAGACGCATTACTTCTAAGTTTTAATCTCATTTAAATGAGTATAAACATACCTTTGACACCAACAATTAAAGATAATTATTTAGTTTAGCAGATATGATTAATTAATTAAATAAATTAATCAATTCATTTAATTATGACAGTTAGTGACATATTAAATAAATAAATAAAACTTATTTACTTAATAATCAAGAAGAAATAAATGATTAGCGGGCACTAAATACCAAGAAATTTATTTAATTAAGGGAAGACTTTAGACAATTAATGACGATTTAATGTAAAATAAAATAAAAAATTTATTGTATTTAATAATCATGAAGAATAAAAGAACATGAATTAATTAAATAATTATAAATTATTTAATTAATAGTCGAATGTGGACCAAGGACATAATTAAATGTATTAATTATGCTAGGACGAAAGTGGTAAAAATGAAGCTTGCAGGCCTAGGTCATTTTTAGGTGTCTACAGTATCCTTTACAAAGTTTTCATTATTTCTTTTTAATGGATCAGGGGTCTCTTTATTTTTCACATTTCTTTGATTGTTTTGGATAGGCCTACCATTATGCCAATTAGTATTGTATGGCTGATATGAGAGCTTTGGCATTTTCTCTTGCCTTTGGTAATTAGGCTTATCATGAAATACAATTTTTTCATTTCTTGTAACCTTATAATTGAGATCCTTCAAGGTGCTTCTTACTTTTTCAATCTTATCCTTGAGAGGTACTATTATTTTATTTTCATGTCCTC
>VDFB02327148.1:0-29826 GCA_007258455.2 Sequoia sempervirens
TTGCTTAAGTCCATACAGAGCTTTCTTCAATCTGCAAACCATATTTCCTTTGTCTGTTAGCTGAAATCCATCTGGCTATTCAATGTACACTTCTTCTTCTAGTTCTCCATTCAGAAATGTAGACTTTACATCCATTTGATAAACTTTATAGTTCTTGTGTGCAACATAAGCAAGAAATAGTCTAACAGCTTCAATCCTAGCGACAGGGGCAAAGGTTTCTTCAAAATCAACACCTTCCATTTGAGAATACCCTTTACATACCAGTCTTGCTTTATTCTAGACCACTTCACCTTCTTCATTCAGCTTGTTTCTAAATACCCATTTAGTACCAATCACATTTTCTTCTTTAGGCCTTGGAACTAGTAGCCATGTGTCATTATTTTCAATCTGTGTCAACTCTTCCTTCATAACTTCCAACCAGTGTTCATCTTGACATGCTTCAGCGATATTTTTAGGTTCAATCTTGGAGATCAAACAATATTCTTCTATAATTTTTCTTCTAGTTTGCACTTCTTTACTCTTATCTCTTATGATTTGACTTTCAAAATGATTCAGCTTTACATACCTTGGAGTTTTGGGACATTCTTGAACTTCTGACTCTTCAGATCTTTCTTCTACACTTGCACTTGTCTATGCCTCCTAATTGACTTGATTTATCAAAACAAATTGAGGTTGCTTCACTGAAACATGTGGAATAATCTGAAGTAGATTCTATGTCTGAGTATTCTTCCCTTGGCTTGTAATGTCTTTGTCTGAATCATAACTACAGTGTCTAGATGATTTGACAGAGTCCTCATCAACTTTGACATTTGCACTCTCAACCATCTTTCTCACTATTTTGTTATAGCACCGGTAGGCCTTGCTTTTAGTGGAGTAACCTAGGAAGATTCCTTCATCACTTCTTGCATCAAATTTTCCTAAATCATCATCTCTCCTAATATAACACTTGCTTCCAAAGATCTTAAAATACTTAACAATAGGCTTGAGACCAAACCATAAATCATAAGGAGTCTTACTAGAATTGCCATTAACATTTACCCAGTTCAAAGTACACACAATAGTGCTTGCCGCTTCGATCCAGCACATTTGAGATACATTTCCTTCCATCATCATTGTTCTGGCAGCATCTAGAATTGTTATGTTCTTTCTCTCTGCAACTCCATTTTGTTGAGGGGTTCGGGGAGCAGATAACTATCTTTTAATTCTATGCTCTTCACAATAAGAGTTGAAATATTTGTAAATGAACTCACCACCTCTGTCAGATCTCAGGCATTTGATTTTCAGACCTTTCTCATTTTCTGCCATAGCCTTGAAACTTTTGAACTTCTCCAATGCTTCACATTTTTCTCTTAAAAAGGAAACCTAAATCATTCTAGAGTAATCATAAATAACCAACATAAAATACCTTTCTCCATGAATACTTCTAACTCTGGAGGGACCACAAAGTTCAGTATGTAGTAGCTCCAACAAATTATTTGAATGAAATTTTTTACTCTGGAAAGAGACTCTAGTTTGTTTACCCATATGACATTCCCTGCAGATTATATTAGTAGGCTTCACTAACCTAGGTAGATCTCTTACTGCTTGAGTAGAACTTATCTTGATAATGTTGTCAAAGCTTACATGACACAACCTCCTATGCCACAACCATCTTTCATCTACTTGAGCAATTAAACAACTCCTACTAGCAGTATTTAGATGAAAAATATTACCTTTTGTTTATTTTCCTATTGTAATCATATTCCCAAAACTTCCATGTATCTTGCATCTTCCATCTTTGAATTGAAGATCATATCCCTTGTGAACCATCTATCCTACACTCAACACGTTGTGCTTCAGGCCTTCAACATAGAGGACATCATCAGTGTTATCTTTACCGCCAAGGAAAATAGATCCTCTGCCATGAATTGCACCAACATTGTTATCTCCAAATATTACAACCCCACCATCATACTTCTCTAGACTCACAAATTTTCTTTTATCATCGGTCATATGATGTGAGCATCCACTATCAATGACCCACTCATCTTTTTCTTGAACTTGGGCTGCAAGAGCTTTTTCATCTTTAGTAGATTCGGTAGCCACATGATTATCTTCAATGGTAGCAATGAAAGCCCATTCATCTTCATTTCCATTATCCTTATCAGACTCATCATCAGTCACTACTTCTTCAACAAAGTAGCAACTCTTTTGGAATCTATACTTTTTAGGCTTAGACCTAGGAACTCTTTCAGGACATCTTGATGCAAAATGACCTATTTTACTCCACGAAATACATTTAATAGGCAATACATCTTCATACTTACCTTTTCCTCTCCCTTCTTGCTTTGTAATCAGTGCTTCCAATTCTTCTACCTCTCTTTCTTTATCTTCAAGCTATTTTAGTTCTTCATCATACTTGGATATCTTTTTGGAACTCTCTCATGGACTATATCTTTTCCTGTTGATTCCAAATATAGTAGCCTTGAATGCAGATTTATTCTTCGGTGTAGATTCACCAAATTCACTTATTTCAAAAGTAGCAAGCTTCCTGATCAACGTGTCTCTTGTCATCTTGTTTACTAATTTGAACTCTTCAATAGCATGAACCTTCATTTTGTAGGAGGGAGGCAAGGATCTAAGTACTTTAGCCACAATTTCATCCTCATCCACATAACCACTGACACCTTTAATACCCATCACTATTTCATTTACTCTTTGCATAAAAGAAGTGATATTTTCATCTTCACCCATCTTCAAATTCTCATACTTTTCTTTCAAGCTCTGTAGCTTAGCCATCATCACTTGTGCATCTCCTTCATACAAAGTTTCCAATTTCGTCCAAATCTCATGAGCTGTCTCCAGACCCAACACATTAGCCATCTCTCAATCTATTATAGTACTCACCAAAGCTTCAATAGCCCTAACGTTATTTTCAACATCTTTGATCTCATCAGGAGTTGAGGGACCAGTATAAGGAATAGTATATGGATCTTTTGTAATCTTCTAGAAAGCTTCACCAATACACCTTAAGTGAGATTGCATCCTAACTTTCCACATTTAATAGTTAGTGCCATCAAATCTTGGACTATCCTTCTTGAATGTTGCCATCCCGAATCACCTCAAGCTTTTAGACTTCTTCAGAGGAACCTACTCTGATACCAATTGTTGGAAAAACAAGGACAAACAACTGAGAAGGGGGGTGAATTAGTTGTCATAGAAATTTAAACTTTTCCAACTTATCTTAACTTTAACCTCAAATCTAATGAATAAGCAATTAACCACAAGCAATTAACACATCAGAGAGACAAATAACACCAAGATTTTTTACGTGGAAACCCTGTTAGGGGAAAAACCACGCTGGATGTTAGTCCACAAGATTATACTCTGTTAAAAGTATAATGAGAAATAATAAGGGAAATGCACATGCATTCTTGGGCACACTGCCTAGATCTCATTGCTTAAATACAAAGGGGCTCACTGCCCAACATAATAGGATTAAAAAATCCAAAGGGTATGAACTGAGAAAATAGCTTCTGCACAAGCCTGATTACAGTTCCAATTAAGCTCAACACTTCTTCACACTTCACACAATCTTCTTCACACTCTTCTCTTCAATCGAATGATATTTGCACACACACACACAAGAGCACAAAAGCACCTTTTGCACACTACATCGATAAAACAATCACTCTTATATATTCGCTACATGAGATTTCATCACAACTTAGTCGACCAAGAAAATAGAACATATTTGCAATGTCGTCCCAAATTTACAAATAAAATTTTAATGCAAATCCACCAAGGTTGGCCACAACATAGTAGAGACTCAAATTTAAAAATCCAACACAAAAAGACTTCAATTAATTCCACCTCGACAATCCACAACATGCTACCACTAACATGTTGGCCAAGAACATGAAAAACTGAACATGCGCAAAAAGATCTTCAATCACAAGCTCATCGGTTAATGTGGATGTACCACAAAGATAGAGAATGATCTAGAGACATCTGAGATCACCAAGAAACAATAGAGAAACATTCGCAACCATTGAGATTAACAGAATCACACAATCTTCATTCAGGAACATTGACAGAGACCACAAAAACACTGTCAGACCACAACACACTCAAAACTTCATGCAGACCTCTGAAACTTCCGGCAGATGATCTAGATATACTCAATAATAAACCCTATAATCCAAACCAACTAATCTTCAACGTACAGAACAAGACACCTTCATGATCTGCACAGTTCCACTAGGAACCTAGAACACTTTCTCTTACAATTTTCTCAATATCCTCGACATATACAACAACTAATATACCAAATGCTAATAGTGTTGACATCAATGAAAACCACATATCAACAACACATCCACAACATCCAACAAAATTTTAATTCCATCACTTCCCAACAATGCATCACAATTTTGAAACATAAAACAACTTTCCTTTATGCGATGTGCAATGGGAACACATAACTTCACAACTCTCCAATCTACACATGCTATTTAAAACCTTTAAAGAGCTACCTTTACCAGATGCATCTAAAATGGACCAATGGAATTCCTAGCGCATAATCATAGGCCAACACATTTTCACATCAAGCTCCACATTGCCAAATTGTGTTGCCTTCAAAGGTATTTGTTGGTGTTTGTTTTGCATCTAATAAAGCCTAATTTCATAAGTAAATCCAATGCATAAGGTAATACTAGCGTAGTTTTGACCATAGTCAGCCCCTTCAAAAAGTGTGTTGTGCATTTTGTTGAAATATTATTGCAAACTTTATCAATTTCAGCTTCACCCCTTTGTCCAATAGGAATTAAAAATTAAAATTGCTATAAAATAAACATTTAATAATGCTGCAATATTTAAGACATTTGAAATGCTTAAATATTAGCATATTAAAAGATATAAGGAAAAGGTAATTTTTAATTTCTCATGCCGGTAAAAATTTGAAATTGTATTGCACACAAACAAGAGACCTTGGAGTTGTGTTTTTTTAAGCAAGCATAATTAATTAAATAAAACATGGGTTTGCAATCAGATTTCACCCAGCAAGCCAAAATTTAGTACTTTTGTAATTGAGCCTATCAAAGGTGTGCATTGCACTAGAAAAACTTTACATTAATACATCATTTGACCTTGCACTTTGATGAAATCGAATCAGATTTCACCCAGCAAGCCAAAATTTAGTACTTTTGTAATCGAGCCTATCAAAGGTGTGCGTTGCACTAGAAAAAGTTTACATTAATACGTCATTTGACCTTGCACTTTGACTAAATCGAAACTAGAGACATTTGAGACTAAAATAAGAAATGGGTTGCCCTTAGATTTTTAATATTTACAATTTTTTTGGGATGCCAAATCTAGTTTGGTCGCAGTAAAAAATGCATTGAAAGGTGTATTAGAAGTCATACTAGAAGTACGAAACTAAACATGCATACTACCATATTCCCCAAGAAACATTTTACCACATGGATTTTCATGACGAATTCTAAGTTGCAAGAGATTAATTGGCAAATATGGGCTCCGGAGTAGATGTAATAGGAAGAAGACTTAACCTTTGTTGCCAAACTGAAAGTGCATAGGCACTTCAAATTTTTGCAAAATTTGAAGGTGGCAATAGTGGCTATTTTTGGTGATGCATGTACCTTGCAGGCATGGTGAGATTCTACATCTCTGGGATGTAGAACAAATGCTTACTCCATTGGGCGGTTCTACCACTATTCATTTGTGTTGCATTGAAACCATTTTTTAAACTTCATTTGGTGGCCCCAAGCCCCCAAAAATGAAGAACCAATACTTGCCTCTATCAAACACTTTATTCTTTGATGACATCCTTTGGCCTATTCTGAAAACACTATCACAATAAGCCCATTTACTAATATTGACATGAATACACACCTTTATACTTTCAATTGTGCCACTGTCATATTTATCCATGTCAATTTGAATTTTTCCATTAGGTACTAACTGAAATATACCATCATGTGGAAAGCATCCACACTCATCAAATAGAGAAAACTTACATTTGGTGTGATATATCTTATTAGAAGGATCATTTTCATACATCATCACCTTCTTAACAAATTGAACTGGAAAGTGAAAAAGTTCATAGTATGCCTGAAAAGAATTATTATGAGAATTCTTCTCATCATTTATCTATACATCCAATCTGAAACCCTCATAAGTATTTAGCTTAATAAAAATACCATGCCCCACATATGGCATACAATCCTCTTATGTAATAAACAAAGAATGTCCATATACAAGTATCTTTTTCAACTGAATTACATCAAAGGTACATTTATCTCCATCTAAGAAACTTAATTCAATCATATTACTATATGTTCCCATGATTTGAAAACATGATTTGTCAACATCCATAATATCGTTGTCCATACTCAAATCATGGCCCCTAGAAAAACATCAACATCCCAAGTATCAATAAAACTTTCCATCTCAAGGTCAAACACAATTTCAAACTCATTCTTTAGATACAATTCCATGTGATATGTTTCAAATAAAGGCTCAAAAATCTTAGAATCTAATCCTGAGCAAAAATATTCATATTGAATTTTCATAACATATTTGTTGCTACAATGAGTAATAGTCAATACTACCTTCCACAATGTCAATACAAACATTTGAATCATTTTGAATGCTAACACTTTCAAATTTAGCATGATCAATAGGAAGACATCTATATATGTTCACAACTTCATGTGCATCATCAATTGATAAGTATGTTGACCAAAATGCCAAAGATTTATTATAATCTAAAAATTATTCTCTCATAAGTGAACATGTGCTTTCATTGGCTTTTACACTAATGGATCTCTTATTCAAAACCAGCATGTCCATTTCCATATTATGAGGACATGCAACATCAACAAAGAAACATCCATATTCAATATCACATTAACTGACATGAAACCCACTATTACTTCCATCATCTGGCTTTTGTACACATAGATCTAATTTTTTTGCAATATTAACACATTTCTAATTGTTATGCACATCAACATCCTCTCCATGTAAAACAAGCATTTCCATCTTTTTTTCATATAAACAATCATGAGCAATAGGGATATAGTCATGTTCATTTACATCATAATCAAGACCATCAAAACTTTTTCACTACTAACACTATGCACAGGCTTCATATATTTAATGCTTAAACATTTGTCTTCCAATTTCCTCAGATGAAAACTTGAATCATATAAATTTTTCTCATCAATGTCTAAATATGTACTTCCACCATCATTTGCATTACTACATACCTTTCCATGTTGAGAAGCTTCAAATAAAATACTTCAATTTTCATTGGCATCATGGTTGAGGTGCAAATGAATATCAGTAGCACCATCATTATTAGCACAATCATTTAGTTCACAAGTTGATCCAACATACTTGATATCCATGTATTCTTTTAATTTTTTTGTCTCAAAGTTGTTACACAATATAATTTCATGTATTTCTTTTATTTCATCATGTGTTGCATTTGGACTATCATAAATGCAACTTTCATCAGTACACTTTTCATCCATGATTTGAACATAGACCTCATCATTATCACTACAAAATGTACCTTCATTTTCTACCATAATCTCTTCATCCTTATGCATTATGTCATGATTTTGCTCACACCTAACAATAGGACAACTGCTATTAGCATTTTGAGATATTACACTTTGTGCATAATCACATATGACTTTCAAAAATCCCAATCTAATCAAATATTTTCTCAAGATTAATAGGTTACAACTCTTTAGGAAAAGAACTCAAACTTGACTCATAACTTTCACAAAACAAGTCAATACAAAAAGAATCCTTGGGTCTAAAATTTTTAGGGATTACTAACCAATTGTTTGAAAACCTTGCAAACAAATCATATGGTGATTAGATCCCATGTACCTCTTTATGTCAAACAATGCTTGAACAAAAGACAATTGATTAACACTACTCAAATTCTTCTCACAACTTGTTTGGAGCTCATCACTAGTTGCATGATACAATAATATACTAATTATAATAGTAGAATTATTATTACCTTGACAATCATTTTTGTTGTTTTATCCATAAATTTCATTTACATGAGGTATGATAAGAAAATCAATACTTGCAGCCATGTATCCCTTTGGCATTGAATACTTTAGATTATTTTAAATATCCATAGCTACAACATATGCTTGATGTAGCGTTGCAGGCTCCTTGTCTCTCAGTAAATAACTTATTTCTTCATCAAATTCACCAAGCTAAACGACCAGACACATTGCATCATTTGGTCTCATATATTCAGGGATGTCACCTAATGTTTTTGTAAATATGAGATTAAGTGTAGGAACCAACTTTTCTTCTTCTTTTTGAATGTTCATGAATTTTTGTATCATTGAAATTGCATTGATTTTTACCAAACTCTTTTATGAATGTTGTTAAAAACTCATTCCACGAAGAGATAGAACATACTGACAAATCTAAAAACCAATCTCTAGCATCTTCCTTCAAAGACTGAACAAAGAACTTCATGACCACATCTTCGACATCTACCTCATAATCTCCCATGAAATTCATGAATTCTTGCAAATGTTTACATGTTGATTCAAAACTCTTTCCATAGAAATTCACTACGAATAGGGTTTGGGAAACCTTGAATACCACTATAATTTAATGGTCTATATCTTCCCACAAAGAAAATCCTTCTCTAAGGACATAGTTGGAACTGATATGAACTCTGCATTATGACATTTTAGCATACAAGGAAACCAGATTGATAATTCATATGAAAAACCATTGTCTCGCAATTGTATGAACTCAATAGAACCTTAATCCTATCAACATAATCCTTATCTCTTCAATGTTTTATTAATGCTTATTATTAGAAAATAAATGAAATACACATTCCCTTTCCTGATTCCACAAAATTTATAGGTCTAATATCACCACACGAATATACATTCACAATTCCTCTATACTTTGAAAAATGTAGGTGTACTTGCACAAAGACATGATTTATTTTAATTCCTCCTTTCCAGAATAAACTCACATAACATTGGAATCACACGACTTCACAAAGGGTTTCCACAAAACTCCTTCATACAATAAATTTTCCTTCATGAATACTAAACAAAGGAAAACTAAAATACCTGGAAAATATTGTAGACTTCAAAACTTCTTTCTCTGACTGGAAATATTTGTAAGTCTATGCAAATTTCTACAAACACCTCTTCTACAATTTCAAAAGGTTCATCAATAGAGTCGCCACCTCTCTCAAGAGGACAAAATCATCAAACAACTAAAAGATCTTCAATAATCAGATTTCTTTCTGAGTTTTTTCACCAACAGAGCACCATAGATCATGAAACTTTCAAAAATTTATTTCTCCAAGTGTGAATTCCTTCAATATCTGAACCAAATTTTCAGATCAACAAACTTATTGACTCTTTCCAAATGGATAATACTTGAGTTGTCCCCAACAGAGTCACCAATTTATTGGTTCCCAAATTTGCATATCATTGAACCTTAAAGATGTGCCATATCTTATGCTCAGATTCAAAGAGATATTTGGCCAACTAATGAGAGATTAATCTCACACTTTTCTCCCCTACAATTCAAGCTCTACAAAAACCTAGGTGGGTCTCCCTATATGGTGTTGAATATGGATTGAAATAAAGGATTCATTGAAGCACCTAACAGATAAACTTCATAATACTAACAAAGGTTTATATGTTTACAAAATGGATGACACTATCCTTGTTGTCTTTGAAACATAGGTATGAAGTATGTAAATAATTAAGAATAAATATTACAGAAAGTAAATATTGGTTTTATATTTGAAAAGTGTTTTTGGGATTTAAGGAAAACCATTCAAAGTAAACTAGTGCCTATCCAGGGCTAAAGAGTCACAATGCATGCACACATCCTTCACCACATTCTAAACATATCTTGATGATAATTTAGTTATTAACACCTTATGTTAATAAGACCAACCAATGACTAAAATTTTAACTTATACTTAACAATCCAACCTACAACAACAATATTCTCATTATTTTCATTGAAAGAATTTACATTGCTCCTTAAGCAAACACTAACCATGAAATAATCCAGATGCAACAAATATGCATGAAAATCTTTACAATACTTGATTGCATTACTGAAAAAACATTTCATTACAAAATAGAGACAAGATACACTCAGAGCATGCAAAAACATGTATTCATATATGCTCCAATCAAAATATACAATGCAGTTACATGAACATTTGCATAGCATTAGTCTCTATTTCCCTGCATAAAACCAATAGCCTACCCCTTACAACTTCTTCAAAATCCCAAAACCCTAACAAATAAGACAAATTAATTTTAAAGATATGGGAGAAGCCCAAATTTAATCTCTATCTGACACCTATCACAATGTGAACTCTCAAATCTGCAACAAACTGACATTTGGAAAATAATTTTTTAATCTTTATTTTCCCTCTTCCATTGCAATTGAAGTTTATTACCTTTTTCATTTGCAATCTCATGCAACATTTTTTCTTGTGTCTAAAACTCACTTGCTAGCTCCAATTTCACTTCTAGGTCAAAACCCACTTACCCAACTACCCCTTTGCATTGCAATTCAATTACCAATATGCAATTATCCTCCTCACTAGCATTCAAAACATGATTTTAATCATACATTTTAACCTTCTGGAGCTTTCATTTTACTTTGTAATCGATTTGAAATTTTATCAAACAATTGGCAAGTAGTTCTTCTACCTGTACATGTTGCCTGCAATTATCTCACTCCCACAATGACTTATTTACCCTGATAAGTTGATCATTCCACTTGCATGCAAAACACACCATGGTTATACATTAAATTTCAATATTCCTTGAAGGTTGCTTGGTGTTATTTTGATTTTGGTCATTACCCCTATGATCGTCGCCCCTACTCAAATTTTTGCTAAGTTTAGGTACTTGGTAGTGTTTCCTTAAGTTCTTCTAACCTTGGTGGGCATGACCCAAGTTATTCTAACTCTCTCTTATTCCACCTTCCCTTCAAACTTGTTCATTACTTTATATGGGTGATATGTTACTAAATTGCTATAACCTCCCAAGTGGTCAATGTGCTTTATGAAGTCTTTATACTTGAAATTTTAATGTTGGTGGTCATTACTTGATGTTGGATAGCCTATCCAAAAGATTGTCAATGATGAAAAGTTGAAGAAGTTTCGAGCATGGGCCGGATTTTCAATAATTTTGGAAACCATCGGTGCTTCCCGCTAGGGTTTCATGAACCCCTTGTTCTACCAACTCAAAGGGAATTATTCTAAGGAAATCAAAGATGATGAAAGTGCAGGTTGATCTCATTATTACGTATTCTAGTAAACTCTTTTTGACCTATCATAATGAATGAAAAAGATGCATAATCAACGAATGGTTAAAGGTGTGTACTTACAGAGTGCCATATGAAGGAAAATGAACATAAATGAATACCATTTCAAGATATATTAAAGCAATCAAAAATTGGAAATATTCGGAAGGAATAAGAACACTAGAATGTAAAAAAGCGTTTACATTATATTATATATCATTGGTGTCACAAAATTGGTATTTGGTTACAAAATTGAGGGTATCAAAATATCATTTTTAGGCACATAGGGAAAACATCAACACACAAAATCCCTCGACCACCTCTTGGAGACACTCAATTTGGGTTGGTGACAACAGGTTCTCATGAGATTGTAGAAATTGGGCGAACAACCCCATATCATTTCGCACCAGCGCCACACGAAGGAGAGTCACAACTTCTTCTATAGCCTCATGTTGGGTATCAGTTGTGATGTAGATAAAATATCTAATAAATCTGATTTGTGGATAATGGCTGAGTCCTGTGATGGCCACATTTACCCTATTCAAGTACTCGGGCCTAACTAGGCGTTTCGCTACCCTCATTCCCAAGTCTCGTTGTCCAGAAGTGCAAACACTTCTTCCTCCACTTTGCTCTGGACAACAAAGACCTCCCTCAACTAGTCTAATAGCAGTCTAAAGAGAGGACTACATTTGACTTCTTCATTCACGATGAAGTCATTCATTTAAATGCCATCACTTTGTGCACTCTCCATTTTAGAATGCCTTTGGTTGGTGAAATGCAGCTATGCTCATTGAATTTATAGAAATTTGGGAGTGTATCTGAGATGGATTTCATTGAGATTTGGAAAATGACAGGATGGTGATGTGGCCTAAATTAATTTATGATGTGACCAAGATATAATTATTTTTCCCAATTAATCTCTCGTTTGGACAATTTGCACATGTGATTCTATGGTTAACATGAATTGGCCATTTCATACACTGCTTGTGAACCGCATTAATTGCAAAAGAATGGGCGGCCACGTGGCAATATTTGAAACAAGAGACGTTTGGTGACTATTCAAGGTCATATCATTTGTAAACATAATTATTATTATCCATGACCATTAATGCTTATTTGTCTATTCATTTCCAGGTTAACTAGTTGGGTGGCAAGAAAGCATCATTATATTTAGCAACCATTTAGTAACCACCAAGATGGGGGGGGAAATTTGTCTCCCTATATCTTTGTTTAGAGTGACTCTTGAAGGGTTCAGATTTTCTCAAGTGCACTGTGTTGTAGAGGAAAAGGAACAAGCTTTATTTTTGTTTTCCCTTTAATTCATTCATGTTTACAATAACTCATAGTCTGTGAACCGTGGGTCTTGAATATAGTGTTGATCGTACTAATCTGTGTGTTGTGTGTGTAATTTAGGCATGTTTTCTATGCAAGGCATCCTTTGCTGCATTGTGTTCATTTATTGAAACTATGATACATTTTCATTTCATTTCCTAATGATCATTAATTGTTTTAGTCTTTGTGCTAAATGGTTCGTGGTCTCCTTTAAATTTATTTACATTAACTTCATTTTTATGGGTTAGTGTTTGTCACCTTTCCTGCTTTCTGGTAAAAAGTATACACATAATCAATTGAATCATACGAGGGAGCTATACCTCTAAAATTCATAGGAAAGTCACAAATAAAATTGTGACATCTTCAGAGCTGTTAGTGGTTTGGTCCCAGTGCATAGTGGGCAATAGAGTTGATATTTGAATTATATTTAAAAAGAAAAAATCATTCACTAACACTTGGTAAACCAATGAAGGTCATTTTTAATGATTTTTGGGCATTTCCAGCTTGCCTGATGCTCAAAAATGATCAAAAAATATTTTATCTTGCTCCCAAGACATAAGAAATGCTCATGGAAAGTTTTGAAAGGTGAAAAGCTCCAGTTGCAACCTATAGAAGATCCTAAAATGTTGTCAAAACACTTGCACGTGAATTCTCCTCATTTCAGCTATTTAAAAGCATATTGTAGGTTAAAATAAAAAGCAAACAACTCCAAGAATGGTGCCCAATAAGTTGTAGGTTATGAGAATGAGATGTTGGGCGTTTTTATCATTCCCACACACTTAAAAACATCTAAAACTTTGTTTTAAATGCTTCTAAGGCATTAAAAATAGTTGTTGAGTTGCCATAAAGATGAAAACCTTTTATTTTGATGATTTAGAACACTGAAAACTCCCCAAATATGATTCTCCATGTGGAAAATTTCAATTCCATTGTTACCCAACAGGGCATTGCAATTTTGAAACATAAAACAACTTGCCTTTATGTGATGTGTGATAGGAACACATAACTTCATAACTCTCCAAACTTCACATGCTTTTTAAAACCTTTAAAGAGTTACCTTCACTAGATGCGTCAAAAATGGCCCAATGGAATGCCTAGCGCGTAATCATAGGACAACACATTTTCACATCAACCTCTACATTGCCTTCAAAGGTATGTGTTAGTGTTTGTTTTGCATCTAATAAAGCTTTCTTTCATAAATAAAAGACATCGCATAAGGTAATACTAGCATAGTTTTGACCATAGTCTGCCCCTTCAAAAGTGTGTTATGCCCTGGGTAGAAATATTATTGCAAATTTTATCAATTTCACCTTCACCCCTTTGTCTAATAGGAATTAAGATTTAAAATTTCTATAAAACAAATATTCAATAATGTTGAAATATTGAAGACATTTGAAATGCTTAAATATTAGCATATTAAAAGATATAAGTAAAAGGTAATTTTTAATTTATCTTGCTGGTAAAAAGGTGAAATTGCATTGCACACAAATGAGAGACCCTAGAGCAGTGATTTTTTGCAAGCGAGAATAGTTAATTAAATAAAACATGGGTTTGCAATCATATTTCACCCAACAAGTTTCAAAATTTAGTACTTCCTTTGTAATCAGGCCTATCAGAGGTGTGCGTTGTACTAGAAAAAGTTTACATTAATACGTCATTTGACCTTGCAGTTCGATGAAATAAAAACTATAGACATTTGTGACCAAAATAAGAAATGGGTTGCCCTCATATTTTTTAAATTTGCAACTTTTTCGGGACACCAAATCTAGCTTGATCGTAGTCAGAAACACATTAAAAGGTGTGTCAAATCTCATCCTAGAAGTACAAAACTGAATAGGCATACTATCATATGTCGCAAGAAACTTCTTACCAAATGGATTTGCATGAAGAATTCTTAGTTACAAAAAGTTAATTGAAGATAAACTGCGATAGATAATGATAGGAGGGTAAGTGCGAAATGAATTATGCACTTTGTGGAAAACTAACAAATAAGCGTTGGCGTTATAGCAGCGTCGCATTATAACTTTTATTAGGTTATTGTTTTCTTTGCAAATTTTCTTTGGTTTTGCCTTGGAATACCAACCCAAAGGCTTGGAGGGCATTCCCAAAGACCAGAGACATGTTTTTTCCAAATTCAACAAATTTTCACATAATCGGGTTCGTGCTCACCATCAAGATTGCATCTGGTTCAATATCAAGAAAATCGAAGACATGGGTAATGTTAGGTTCTTTATTAGCTTTCCAACGATGTAATTTTTTTCACTTTCTAACAATGTTAATCCTTTCATCCATAATTTCTTTTGTTTGTATATCCGTTTTTCTTCAAAAAGCAGTGTTTGGTATTTTTTTCACTATAAATTAACCGTTCATCAAAATTTGAAATAAATTACATTTTTAGAAACTAGATCCATTCTACAATTTAAAAAATAAATTAAAAAAAAATCTATTAGTTTCAAAAAAATTTAGGGGAACTGGCCAAAATTACGCTTTTAGGAAGTGCCCGCTTAAAATAATAAAAATCAAATATTCATTAAAATTATCAAAAATATCAGGTCCTTACTACATCTTGTCTAACTTCTGACGAGGCGATTTTAAAAATACTACAAAAAGTCCACCATCTTCGGGTCACACAAGAGATTGCTATGTTATGTTTTGACGAAACAACAGCAATTTGTGTGTCCTTCTTTTGAACCCCTTAATCTCAACCATTTTCAAAATAAATTAGTAGTTTAAAAGTAGACTCGAGCACTGCAGTCCTTTTTGTTCCATCTAAATTTTTTGAGTGTAGCTATCCTCAATTTCATTCGAAGGTCGGTATTTCTGATTTAGAAAAAATGGCCAAAGCCCCTTTTTGGGAACCATCTTGGTGCATTTACCGGCAAACAACCTTTGTCACCAAACTGAAAGTGCATAGACACTTCAAATTTTTGCAAAAAGGTTCCAATAGTGGCTCATGTTCAAGGATGAACACCCCTTGTTGGCATGGCAAGATTCTAGATTTCTAGGACATAGGCCAAAACTACTCCATTAGGCGGCTTTGCCACTATTCATTTGTGTTGCATTGAAACCATTTTTCAAACTTCATTTGGTGGCCCTAAGCCTCCAAAATTTAAGAACCAATACTTTCCTTTGTCAAACACTTTGTTCTCTGATGACATCCTTAGGCCTATTCTAATTTAACACTATCACAATCAACCCATTTACTAATATTGACATGAATGCACACCTTTATACTTTTGATTGTGCCACTGTCATATTTATCCATGTCAATTTGAACTCTGTCGTTAGGTACTAACTGAAATATACCATCATGTGGAAAGCATTTATCACACTCATCAAATAGAGAAAACTTACAATTGGTTTGATATCTCTTATTAGTAGGATCATTGTTATACATCATCACCTTCTTAAGAAATTGAACTGGAAAATGAAAAAGTTCATATTATGCTTGAAAAGAATTATTATGAGAATTCTTCTCGCCATTTATTTGTACATCAAATATGAAACCCTCATAAGTATTTGGCTCAATAAAAATACCATGCCCTACATATGGCATACAATCCTCTTGTGTAATAAACAAAGAATGTCCATACACATGTATTTCTTTCAACTGAATTACATCAGAGGTACATTTATCTCCACCTAAGAAACTTAATTCAGTCATATTACTATATATCCTTGTGATTTGAAAACAAGATTTATCAACATCCATAATATCGTTTTCCATACTCAAATCATGGCCCTTAGAGAAAACATCAACATCCCAAGCATCAGTAAAACTTTCCATCCCAGGCTCAAAAATGATGTCAAACTCATTCTTTAGACCATCACATAGTTCCATGTGATATGTTTCAAATAAAGGCTAAAAAATTCCAGAATCTAATCCTGAGCCAAAAATTTCATATTGAATTTTCATAACATATTCACTGCTACACTGAGTAATATAGTCAATACTACCTTCCACAATGTGATTACAAACATCTAAATCATTTTGAATGCTAATACTTTCAAATTTAACATGATCAGTAGGAAGACATCTATTTATGTTCACAACTTCATGTGCATCATCAATTGATAGGTATGTTGACCCAAATACCAAAGATTTATCATAATCCAAAAATTGTTCTCTCATAAGTGAACATGTGCCTTCATTGGATTTTACACTAATTTTCATCTCTCATCCAAAACCAACATGTCCATTTCCATATTATGAGGACAAGAAACATTAGCAAAGAAACATCCATATTCAATATCAGATTGGTTGACATGAAACCCACTATTACTTCCATCATCTGGCTGCTCTACACAGATCTAAAAATTGTGCAATATCAACACATTTCCCACTATTATGCACATCAACATCCTCTCCATGTAAAACAAACATTTCCATATTTGTTTCATATAAACAATCATGAGCAGTAGGGATATAGTCATGTTCATTTTCATTATAATTAGCACCATCAAAACTTTTTCCACTATTAACACTATGCTCAGGCTTCATATATTTAATGCTTAAACATTTAACTTCCAATTTCCTCAGATGAAGACTTGAATCATATAAAATTTGCTCATCAAAGTCTAAATATGTACTTTCATCATCATTTGGATTACTAGATACCTTTCCATGCTTAAAACCTTCAAATAAAATACTTAAATTTTCAGTAGCATCATGGCTGAATTCCAAATGAATATCAGTAGCACCATCATTATCAACATAATCATTTAGTTAAGAAGTTGATCCATCATACCTGATATCCATGCATTATTTTAATTCTTCACTAACAAAGTTGTTGCAAGATATAATTTCATGTATTTCTTTTATTTCATCATGTGTTGCATTTAGACTATCATAAATGCAACTTTCATCAATACACTTTTCATGCATGATTTGATCACAAACCTCGTCATTATCACTACAAAATGTACCTGTTGCCCAATTTTTACCTGCGGGCTCAATCAGACAGGATAGATCATGTGACAGAGGTTCGAGAAGGCCAAATGGAACATTCGCACAAGGGAAAAAGTCATGAATCTAATGCTAGGTCACAGGAAACTCAGTTGGGAAGCCTACCTTGTTCAAGTTCAGCTTGAAAATCCTCCAAGGAGAGAGTTGCCGAGACCTTCCAGAGGTCTCGCCAAAGGAAAGCAGCGTCGCCAAAGGGAAGCGAGCTCGACAGGAGGTCTCATCGATAGCGAAAAGTCATGCCGACGAGCCTTGTGCCTTTGGTGTAACGTGAGAAGCCTGATAGGAGGTCTCACCGACACAAGATTATCTCACCGATGGGATCCCAGTTCGTCAAAGGGAAGGTCAGGTCGCCAAGACATCTCAGCGACTGGCCAGAGCCTCACCGAGAGAAATTGATATCGCCATGATGTCTTGGCGAAGGCATTATGTCTTGCCGAAGATGAGGGGTCTTGGGGTAGCGTTTTTCTTTTGGTAAGATCTCTCACCGACACTCGGGGGTCTTGCCGACAGATGGGGGAGCCTTGGTAGGAGATGATGGTTTCAGCGAAGGATTAAGGAGTCGCTGTGATGTCTCGGAAAATGGAGATGGTCCTGCCAAAAGATAAAGGGGGTCTTGATATGTGTTTTGCCTTCAGTAGGAGTCTCGCTGACAACAAAAGACCTCACCGAGAAAGTTTGACATCGGTAAGAAGTCTTGCCGATATAGCGAGGTCTCCCCGATAGGAAAAAAGGAGCTCACCGAAGGATTTTTCCTTCAGCATAAGGTCTTGGCGATGCAGAGGGTCCTGCTGATAAAGGGAGCCTTCAGTGTAATATTCCAAGTCGGAGAAAGGTCTCCCCAACCTGGTGATGTCTCTCCGGCATATTTTGTGCTCGCTCAAGGATAGGGGGTCGGCGTAGGGTCTTGCCAACCCAAGTGTCACGCCGATGGAGTAGCACATCGGTAAAACAAGGTGTGTTCGCCGAGAGGTCTTCCCGACTGACGGATGTCTTCCCGACTGAAGAGAAAGTAAAATCATCGTCGAAAGAAAGGTCTGCTCGCCGGGAGGGCTGGCTGAAGTGTGGATGTTTTGCCAAAAGGTTTTCCCTTCGGTATGATGTCTCAGCGAAAGGGAGTTGTCTCGCTGACATGGAATGGTGGTTCCCGCCAGGAAGTCTCAGTGGAAATTTTGAATTCGGGGAAAGGTCTCGCCGACCAAGATAGGGTCTGGCCGAAACAAAAGTGAGCTCGGGGTAAATGAAATGAGCTTTCCATGAGCTCTCACTGAATGTCACATGTTTTTTCGATGGTTGCAGGAGGGTATAATCGCATCAGGGAGACACAATTAGTGTCTCACCGACATGCGATTCCACAGAGGGAGCTTTTGACTGCCTGAGGAATCTATGTGGCATCTGATCGACCAATGAGAGTGAGCTAAGGGCGAGTCGTGGCGGTCTGACCAGGATGAAGAAAATCAACAGGATGAAAAGCAATGTGTATCTATTCTGAGCTCAGGAGCATTCAAAGCGCTCGACAGGGAGGTTAGAAAGTAGACACGAGACCGGGAAATGAATGTGGTAGCTGTGAAAGATCTAAAGAGGACCATTCATGGAGGTGACTCCTTCACTGACATGGACAACAAGGACATGTAGGAATGCAACATTAATTTCAATCAAAAGATTTGAGAGAGATTTATCCCGAGGGGAGATATTTTTGTAAGCCCTAAGGGGCCGACACTCTTTTGTATATAGGGCATTTTTTTCCTTTTGTAGACAGTTGGGAGAATACACTAAAAAGAGTTAGTGATTTTTTAGCAATCATCTCCCAGCTGGTGTATATTTTGTAACTCAACTGAAATCTGGAATAAAACACAGAGTTTACCTCAGAAGCCAGTGTTAATGTTTGTATTACTCTCATTTCTGTATTTTTAGGTTATGCAAGTTTTCAACTGTGTTTTTCTAAATCTGTATTCATACCTTAAAGTTGTGAAATCCATCTTTCCTTCTTGAGATATGTATGTAGATCAAGCCTTTTGAGAATGATGCATAAGTCTAAAGGGGTTATGTCGAGTAAGTGAAATACTACTCATTAGCTTTCCAGTGTATGATTACCTTGTTTCATTTCATAATTTCTTACAAATTCAGTGTATCACCTTAGTTGTTACTTTTTATTTACATGTACTCCTTCTCCCTTTCCCCTTACAAAATTGATAGTTTAGGTGACACCAAAGGAAGCCAGCTTTCTCTGGAGGTTCATTTCAGTCTTAGGTGACCCACAACCTTGAAATGATCCCATGTTTCACTAGAAAGCTCAATTTCCATCACTGTGCGTAGGGTGCATTTCTAGGAGAAAATAGTACCTTCATTTTCTAACATAATCTCTTCATCCTTATGCACTATGTCATGATTTTTTTCACACCTAGCAATAGGATAACTACTATTAGCATTCTGAGATATTACACTTTGTGCATAATCACATCTGACTCTTTCAACAATCCCTATCCAATCAAATATTTTCTCAAGATTAATAGGTTTCATTTCTTTAGGAAAATAACTCAAACTTGACTTGTAAATTTCACAAAACAAGTCAATACATAAAGAATCTTCGGATTTGAAATTTTCAAGGATTGCTAACCAAGTGTCTGAAAACCTTGCAAACAAATCATATGGTGATTCTCCCTTGTACCTCTTTATGTTAAACAATGCTTGAACAGAAGACAGGTGATTAACATTGCTCAAATTCTTCTCACAACTTGTTTGGAGCTCATCACTAGTTGCATGATACAATGATAAACTAATTGTAATAGTAGAATATCTATTACCTTGACAATTATTTTATTGTCTTATCCATAAATTGTATTTACATAAGGTATGTTAGATAATCAATACTTGCAACCATCTATCCCTTTGGCATTGAATACTTTAGATTATTTTCAATATCCATAGTTGCAACATATATTGATGTAGTGTTGCAAGCTCCTCATCTCTTAGTAAATAACTCATTTCTTCATCAAATGCACCAAGATAAACAACCAAAAACATTGCATCATTCGGTCTCATATATTTAGGGATGCCACCTAATATTTTTGCAAATATGAGATTAAATGTAGGAACCAACTTTTCTTCTTCTTTTTGAATGTCCATGAATTTTTGTATCACTAAACTTGCATCAATTCTCTCACCAAACTATTTTATGAATGATCCTATAAACTCATTCCACCAAGAGATAGAACATACTAGCAAATATGAAAACTATTCTCTGGCATCTTCCTTCAAAGATTTAACAAAGAACTTCATGATCATATCTTTGAAATCTACCTCATAATCTCCCATTAAATGCATAAATTCTTGCAAATGTTTACATGCCAATTCAAAACTCTTTCCATAGAAATTTTCCAAGTGTTCCCTAACTTCATTAGGAATAGGGTTTGGGAAACCTTGAATACCACTAAAATTTAATGGTCTATATCTTCCCATAGAGAAAATCCTTCTTTGAGGATATGGCTAGAACCGATACGAACTCTACATTATGACATTTGAGCATACAAGGAAACTAGACTGACAATTCATATGAAAATATGCTTTCAATGAAAACCTAATCCCCTCTTAACCATTGTATCACAATTTGATGAACTCAACAGGACCTTAATCCTCTCAACATCACCCTTATCTCTCTAATGTCTGATCAATGCTTATTATCAGACAACACATGAAATATACATGCCCTTTTTTGATTGCACAAAATGTATAGGTCTAAAATGACCACACAAACTTGTACAACAATGTGCAACTATGAAACAATAACCATCCATTTAACACCATGCACATTTCACAAACATACATACAAAGTGCCTCTATCTTTTAAAAAATGCAAGTGTATTTACAAAAATACATGATTTATTTTAATTCGCCCTTTCCAAAATAAACTCACATAACATGGGAATCACATGACTTCATAGAGGGTTTCCAAAAAAATCTTTCATACAACAAATTTTCCTTCATGAATAATAAACAAAGGAAAACTAAAATACATGGAAAACATTGTATACTTCAAAACTTCTTTCTCTAACTAGAAATATTTGCAAGTCTATGCAATTTTTTGCAGACACCTCTTCAACAGTTTCAACGGGCTGATCAACAGAGTCACCACCTCTTTTAAGACAAAAAAATCATCAAACAACTAAAGATCTTCAATTTTCTTTTCACCAACAGAGCACCATATATCATGAAACTTTCAAGTATGGTGCAACAATTTATTTCTCCAAGTGTGAAGTCCTTCAATATCTTAGCCAATTTTTTATATCAACAAACATTGAATCTTTCCAAATGGATAATACTGGAGTTATCCCCAATAGAGTCGCTAATCTGTTAGTTCCCAAATCTGCATATCATTGAACCCTAAAGATGTGCCATATCTTATGCTCAGATTCAAAGAGAGACTTGGCCAATGAACAAGAGAGTAATCTCACACTTCTCTCCCCTAAACTTCAGGCTCTACTAAAACCTAGGTGGGTCTCCCTATATGGTGTTGAATATGGATATGAAATAAAGGTTTCTTTGCAACACCTAGCAAATAAACTTCATACTAATAACAAAGGTTTATATGTTTGCAAAATGGACGATACTATCCTTGTTGTCTTTGAAACCTAGGTATGAAATATGTAAATAATTAATAATAAATATTTCATAAAGTAAATCTTGGTTTTATATTTGAAAAGTGTTTCTAAGATTGAAGGAAAACCATTCAAAATTGAAAGGTGGAAAATTGTCGTTGACTATGGTTTAGGACATAGAACAACAATCTTCTTCGCTTCTCATTCAAGGAAACCCTAGAGATCTCAATCCGAGGATGAAATAGGGGAAAAAGATATTGCAATAGGGAATCTTGAGGTATGATTAATGATTAAAGAGGGGTTCACCACTAAGCTAGGGATTGGAAAGACAAGTAACATGCAAGATCTAATGATAAAACCTAATAATATATAAACTTCACTAGATGACCTATAAAAGAGTATAAATTTGAACAACAAACTGGGAAAACATAGAAGTGCACCTAGAAACTTGTAAGAGCTCGAAACCAATTCTGAAATGCTGAAAATACTAATTTTAGGGCACACTGGGACTCATATGCCACTTTTGGCATATCAGTCCTAGTCTAGGGTTTCTAGGCTGAAACATGAATCTGACAATGCTGATCAAGGATCTTCAAAAATCTGGAAAATTTCCTGTAGTGGGACTCATATGCCACTTTTGGCTTATCAGTCCCATTCTAATTTTTTGGAAATTCAAAGTCCATATCTACTCTTCAATCTCTACTCTTCCTTCCCAATCTGATTTTTTGATTTGAACCTGTAAAAAGACCTTCCTTAGGCTGAAAGCAGAGTGATAATGGAGGATGGAATCACTTAGGAAAAAATTCATTAGGCTTGGCTTGATGGCTAGTTGCATATCCCCAACCCAGAATCCGTCATGATTCACCGTAGGCAACCATAATCAATCCTTGACAATGCTAGATATTGAATGAAAGTGAGCTTGAAGACCTACAAAAACACTATAATGCTGCTCCAAGACTTCAACTTTGCTTGCTACTTGCTCTTGAATGCTCTTGTGAAAGAATACTTGAGTATTTGTGAAATCTTAGATCTTGAAATTTCTCTTCTAGATTGAAAATAATGACTCAGAAGTTTGTTTATATAGGAATTACACCTAATTTACTATTTATTAGATCTCAAAATCTGACATCAACCAAAATTTTGAATTAAAAACTTGAATTTTCCACTCAAACCCTAAAAATAGGCCACACGAGACTCATACACCACTTGTGGCATATGGGTCCACCTAGGGGGACTCATACACCCAAGGTGGCGTATGAGTCCCACCCTACTTTTTCAGGGTGGGAAAATGATGGGTTGTTAGAAAAATTAACGCTTTTGATGATCTTGTCAGGATTTTAGTTGAAATAAGCCTTGAGATCCAAAATAAAGGGTCTTAGGTGCCTATTAATGATGATTTAAAAGGGTATTTAATAAAAGGGTGCTAAAATAGGTCCAAAATAAGTGTGAAATTGTACCATTTTCAAGAGCATACAATTTTTTACACTACATTTAGCCCCCACTTTAGCACCCATATGACTCTGCGTGCATATGTAAGCTAAAGGAATCCAAACAATAAACTTTATTTCATAAAAGGATACTCATATAGGTTCATTCACAACATGGGAGAATGAAGCCCCTACTATAGCTATCTGCAAAACCACAATGTTAAGAATTGTATCCTGTAACACTAATTCATTAGTTGTTCAAAAATCCTCTTATCTAACTTCTAGAAATCAAATTAGAGGGTAGATGTATGCCCCCCCTTGATTTCGCTTGCTTTAAGGAGGTGGAATCAATGTAGTAGTCTAATCACACCAAATTGGATAAGTCGTATCATAGGGTATTTCCAAGTACCATACCACATAATGATAGACATTTGATGAGAACGAGAGTGGAATCATGATTCCAACGCAACAAACAGCGTGAAAAATGAAGTTTTCTAGCCCCCAGTATACTAGTTTGAATGAAAAAGTATTTTTAACCCTAATCTAGTAAAAACCTAATTTTAACATATATAAGAGCAAAAAGTGAAGTAACTTGAACTAATTTTATCTTTTACCTTCTTGCAGCTTGACTTTGTTGGAGAGTGATTGAAGATGTTGAGCCAACATAAGTACACGCCTCCAATATTCGAGGTCCTGTGGGAGGAGGTAGCTTGAGGCGAGCTACAACATCAAGTGAGTTGATTTTTCTATTCCTTAGATTTGTCCTTATGTATTTATTTTATGTTTTTATGCATTTATATGTCCTATGAAACTTAATGATATGCAAGATCTCTTTCCCCTACTTCATCCTTGGATCGAAATCTCTAGGGTTTCCTTGAATGAGAAGTGAAGAAGATTGTTGTTCTATGTCCTAAACCATAGTCAATGACCAATTTTCGTCCTTTGATTGTACTGGGACTAAATCGCCCAAAGGGGCGTATGAGTCCCAAATTAGGGTTTTTGCCCTGTTTTCAGCAAATTTGGTGTAAATGTTATGCTTTCTGGTTTGGATGATGTTTATACTAAGTGCAAATGCAGATTTCAGAAGAAATTCAATGACGTAAGATGCAAAAATACAGCCTATATGCGCTTTCACTAATGCAAGATTTAGAAACCCTAGATGCAAATCAAATAATGCAAAACCTAATGCAAAGTCAATGCAAGCTAGATCTAGGACTATGATGCACTCCAAATCAGAAAAGATGTGCTCACATCAGGTTCACCAAAATGTAACAATGGAAATAGGGTGCCCCACCTTTGAGGAATGGAGCACATGGATAAAGTTCCTATTTCACACTTGTTGCACTGAAGGAAACCTTAGAGATATCAATCCAAAGATAGAAAGGGGGAAAGAGATCTTGCAATAAGGTATCCCAGGGTGTGATTAAAGACAATAAGAGGGTTCACCACTGTAGACATTGAAAAAAGTCCTAATGGATCACATTGGCTAACTAACATCATTTCCTCTTTAAACCCATCTTCTTTTCACTTAATTGATTAAATTAGCCTATCCATTTAATTAATTGCATCATTTGCATCTATTAACCTAATTAATTTAATTGGGTTAATTCATCCCCCTTCATGCTAACATTTCATCTCATTAAATTGAATAAATCGAAACATTTAATTTAATTCCCTAACTCATCTTATTTAATTAAATAATCCTAAGTTTTTTAATTAAATAATCCTAAGTTATTTAATTAAATATCATTTCTCTCTTTTCCCCATTTATTAAATCATTTAATTTAATTAATATTTCTTTAATTCTTCTAATCCCCTAATTACATGATTAAATCTTGTTTAATTTGTAATTAAACTAACTTTCCTCTAAGCAAAAGGAATATTCCCATAGAATATTTCTTATCCCCTTTTTGCACAATTAAAGTTTTCTTTTAATTTGTAAAATGCCTCACCCAAAGGAATATTCTTATTCCTCCATCATTTAAAAAAGGGATATTTTCACTTGGCTTCTTAAGCAATTTTTAACCTTCAACCTTTTGAACAAGTCACCTTTGACCTATGTGAGCACGTCAAAAGTGTGTTTGTTTGAGGCAAGTGTGAACCATTGATTAAATCTCATCATGCATTCTCATCCGATGATGAGAATCCATTATCCATGCCTCTCATCTCCTTCATCTTGGATTGTTGATTAACTTTTCAATCTCAACCCTCCATTTCTCATTTGCTTTCCTATAAATATGACACTATTTGGAGACAAATGGATCCATCTTTCAATTGCAAAGTCATGTTGTTGAATTCATATGCACTCACACTCATATTTCACTCACTTTTTAGCTTATCTTAGTTAATTTTAATTGCATCATAGCTTAAGGCTTCCATTAATGGCTTCCATGCATCCATCTTAGTTTGTATATGAATTAGGGTTTCCATCTTTTAGCTTTGAATTAGCTCAAATTAGCTTAGCAATAGCATAATTAGATCATTTGTAGCATAAAATCATGATAACTTAGCTTGCATCATGTTCATTTTTAGCTTAAACTAGGTTTTCATCCACTTATCACAATGGTTTCATTGATTCTCTTCCATAGAATCGACTGAAACAGACTCACTAATCACAGGATTGGGAAAGGGTCATCGTTTCACATCAACACGACACCAATTCCCAAATGAGATAAGTTTAAAATGGGTTAGAGGAGGAGTTTAACTGTTTTTGTGTAGTTTATAGCTTTCGTTTTCAATTAAATGCTTAGTTTAATTTTCCAATTTGAATGATCTTGTTTGGTAGATGCAAGTTTATTTTGGTAAATTATGCTTCAATTCATCATGGATTAAGCGTAATCGACCCTCACTGACAATCTTCATCTCACATTCTTGCACTAGAAGGAGGGAAAACCATTAACTTAATACTTTTTTAGCTCAAATTTTGTTTGTTTGCTATTTTGTAGGTTGTAGCGATGCCAAAATATCATACAGTGACACCCTTTGAAGAGCGTCACCATATAGTGACATCAACACAATTTGAAATACCGACGCCGAATTAATGCACTAGTGCTGATTTAAATTTGGACACTTATTTAATCTGGAGGTATTGAAAAGTTCAAACGACGATGCCCAAACTTCACCAGAGCGACGCCGACAAATTTCAAACCGCGATGCCATTGCGAGAAGTGATGTCGAACCAAATTCCAATGCTATCATGCTCACTGTTCTTACTGCAGAGCAACACCTATTTTCATGAGAGCGACACCCATTCTTCAAATTGTGATGCTATTGTGTTCAATGACGCCCATCCAAGGTAAGTAATTTTATGCTTGTTTTTTCGACATGTGATTTAATTTCTTGGATTTATCTGACCACTGATGTGTTTCTGACTGTGCTCTAGTTGTTAGGATAACAAGGTTTTGTAGGTTCAAAGACATCGAGCAAAAGTGAAGAAAGTTTTTCTATCTTAAATTCTATGATTGTAACAAGCGTTTGACACTTTGGGGCAATTCTAACCCAATTTTATGCTTTCTACTTTCTGCTTTGGGAAACACACTAAATTTCAATTGGGTTTAAAATGAATGCTCAAAGTTGGATAAAATTGAACCTTCACATCATTTTTATTTTTGGGCCTAAATTGAACAAGGCAACTTCATTTTTCAATTGTTGCTTAAAACCAGCTCACATCATCGCTTTGAAGGGTTAAAAATTTACAACTCATTATGTTTTGTGGTTTTCAATGTTGTTAGTGGATGTGATGCAATTTTTCTCGTACATTTGGCTTATCTTGAGAAATAGAAACATTCCTTAACACTTTGCAAAATCACGTACATCTTTCAATTTGGATTAAAACTGATCCTCCTTGCGAGTGTGGGAAAAAGGCATAGAGTGTGTTCTCTCTTTGTTCATGCAAGAAAAGATGATCGAACTATGGATGTACTTCCTCGCTATTTTTTATCTTTAGAGGGCCTACCTTGGTGGGAAAAATTACTCACCCCAAGGGAACGACCCAAGTGGTAATGAGCTAAAGCCAAGCTCTTTTGAGTTGCTATATAAAAATGTGTTTGTGATGAAAATCATAAACAACCGGTTCAGATGTGTCACACCAACAAGTGTCACCCTTAGTATCCATGTGATACATTAAAATATCTTCTTAGGAAGAGACTAGGATGCCTCTTGATTCTCCATAATCTTGAGCTAATCTTGCTGCATGTATGGCTACCTTGAACAAAAACCCTTATTAAAATCCTTTGTTTAGAAAGCCAAAATCCTAAAATATTTGTTGGTTATTCAAGAACGGTCATTCAAGTCAGCTTCCACATTTGTACTATTCAATTGTAGAAACATAAAAAATCCTTTAATCTCCAAATTTTAAGGATTTTGAGATTTGGCCCTGAGAAGTGTGTGTCATGGAGGGGAGCCAGTGTTGCCAAATCTCTAACTGTTCGCATTGTCTAGTATTTGGAGAAATCCAAGTGGGGAGTCAACAAATATGGCCATTTCTATCCTAGGATTGTAAATGATTGTGAGTAAGTTTAACGCTTTGCTTGGATTTCAGTAATTATACAAAAACAAACATTCACTATCATCCTCAAAATTTCTAACATCGCTGGCTCAAATATGGACTTCTTAAGGCCTGATATTGCTTGCCCTTTTTTCAAGGATTTATCCTTAGCTTATTTCTAAATATTTCTCCTGGACATTAATCTCAAACCCATATTTACCAAAGAGCAATGGAAAGTACTAATAAAGAGCAATTGTTTGAAGAAAAGAGATTACCAAATAAGTTGAAGTAGCCAAACCAAGCACCACCAAAGCAAGAGAGACACAAGAATTTGTTAAGGGGAAAAACAAGAAAAAACCCCAATATTATGAATGGAGGCAAAATGCCTAAGGAATAATACAAAGAGAGAGAGCTTCAGCCTTAGCTTGCTTGCATGAGTCTTGAAGAATGAGAGGAGAGGCACCTCAATAAGTAGAGGTGAGAATGAGGAGTTAGAATGTAACTCCCAACTCAATGAATGCCACCATTCATCTATGTGTGTGTAAAGTGTCACCTCTTAAGGAGGTGGTTACAAATATTCCTTAATAAAGGAATTAAAAAATAATCCATCCTCACACATGTGTGAGATGACAAAGATAAAAGACTTGTAGGGATTCCTTTGGAATATTCCTACAAGTTAATAAAAAATAATAAAGAAATAACCTTTACCAAGTAAAGATTAATAATATTCTAACAATAACATAGGCAATTGTGGCTTTAATTTCATAATTTTCACGAAATGGACATTGTGAAAGTTATGATTTTTTTGACATAAACATCTAGTTTGGAAACATAATCAAGACAAGTGTTTGTAAAATCAATTCACTTAAGCAAGATAAATTGACAAATGAACCCCACATGACTATTTGGAGACCGATTGCTCCCATTGAACAACTTGATATTCTAGGTGCTATAATTTAGCCAAATTTTGAACTCATTAACATAGAACAAACCAATCTCATTAGTAGTTTGAGAAGCTTCAATTTTGATAGAAAGGAAACAAATACACAGTGGAGAAATGCAACAACCATCTTAGACGAAGATGAGGAACAAGTTGATATTGAGGCTAGAAGTCCCAAATTACCACCACCCATGTGGCAATAAATATCTTTCTTTCTTCCATAAACTTGAACTATTTGTATATGATCTCATGCAAAATCAAGATCCCTAAGGTAAGGTCTATAGGTCATCATTTTAGACTTAGGAATCTCACTCCAAAAGCTCTCAAGAAACACCTTTTAGCGCTTCACAAGAATAAAGATAGGTTGGTAGCAAACTTTTATAGACACACTTCAAGATACAGTCCAAAATTATATGCATTCTTTTGGAGTCAAACTCTTGATCTTTTTACATGATACCAAACTCCTATAAATGATCTATTGAACAATCAAAATCCATAGGGGAAGATCTCCATCTCATCACTGTAAATGTAGGTATCGTAGTGAACAATTTAGTAGGAAGTGGGCTTCAATACTTTATCGCAACCACTACTACTTTTTGAGAAACTTTTATGCTCGAGCTAGGAGGATCCAAATAGTTCTAAACATTCCCATCCATCCTCTTATCTAAATCAACATTGGTTCTTTAGGATTTGAACATTTTAAAGGTCTAACATCATTCTCACTACCTTATTCTTGT